>PVIC010010093.1:0-38102 GCA_004025085.1 Thryonomys swinderianus
GATCACATGTAAATTTTAAGAAAATCTATGCAACGAATCAGAGGTTTGTGAAGTGGTATATTGGAGCATGATAACATATTTTAAAGTGATATAAGAAATATTAGCATAAATACTCCAATTTCATTTTGTTTTCTTCATTGCAGTTAGACGGAGTTATAGTTACCAAAAATAAAGGTCACCTTGCAAGTATCCGTCACCTTTAGACACAGCCAGATAAGAACATGTAAGTAGGATGAAATAAAGACTGCCATTATGCAGCTTCTACATGACCTGCTCCGTCTTTCCCTTACTGTGGGACCCAGAGACATTAATGCTCTGAAGGCCAGAAGGCCTGAGTCTACGTTGGAGGGTTACACAGGTGGCCATTTCCAGAAATAAATCTCCTTAGAGTCCAATGAGATTTCAGTGGTTATAAGGCCAGGGGGTACTGCACTGTGCTGATAAAGGAGCTGAAAGGAAGAGATCTTAGATGAATCTCGGAAGTTTACAAATAACCTTTCACATTTTACAAGTCATTTATCTTACCTTAAACCAGGTCTAATGCCCCTAGGAGATCGGAAAGTTTACTACCTGTTCAAGCGAGATTGTTCTTGAAAACAGTATTTCTTAGTCTTTGTTTCTCTTTGTCTCTCCCTGTCTCTTTCAGAATGTCTCTGTCTGTTTCTTTCTGTCTATGTGCCTCTATCTGTGTCTGTCTGTGTGTCTGTCTCTTTCTCTCTTCAGAATTCTTGAGCTCCGATGTATAGAGTCATTTTTATTCTCTTTCCTTCTCTTAAACTTTACCTCCCAGATTCTACAGCTGAAATGACCTGAAAAATTTTTAACATTCTCCAACAATTCGTGGTGTGATTTTACATCTACAGAAGGATATTTCATGTCTGTGGCTCATGTAATTTAATTAGCAAATTTTAGTGAATTTACTATCATCTGATAATGGTTGAACGTGTGTCAACCCATAGATAAAAATACTAGATTACATAGTCCTCTTCATTAAAAACACAGGTTAATGTGCATCCTTTTAGCTATAAATGCCTCAAGTTTATCCTTCTATATGGCTAAATAATACTTCAGTTTGTTAAAAAAAATTCTTCTTCATCCAGCCAACACTTCATGAACATTTGGGTTGTTTCCATAATTTAGCTATTACAAACCGTGCTGTTGTAAACATAGGAATGCACATATTGTTGTGCTATGATGGTTTTAATTCTTTTGAGGACATACAAATACTGAATAACTTCTCTGCTATGAGAAGCAGAAAGTGTAAATGAGAACCATAATCCATAACAGATATTATGAAACAGAAGGAAAATGTTCAAGAGAGAAAGGGAACTGGGGAGAGGAGATGGGAGAAAGGAAAAAGGGTAAGAAAAAATATACCTTGAGGACATACTCATAAGTGAAATAAACAGGTTACAAATGTGTATTGTATCTTTGATATGAGAAACTGAAGATGTAAATGAGTTCTAGTATGTATGATAGATACTGTGAAATAGAAAATATTTAAAGGGAAATGGAGTGTAGGGGTAAGTAACAAAGGGAAAGAAAAATATGATGGTTAAAAAAGGAAAGAAAGCTTATGCATATAGGGGACAGGAGATTGTAGGTTGGGTAGGGGAATGGGAAAAAAGGGAGAATTAAGTTCTGGTACAAATTCTTGATGTTGAGTGTGATCATGATGTGTATATAATGTACCAATAAAGATTCAAGTTAAAAAAAAAATAAAAGGAAAAAAATGGGAACAAAGTCTTTGTCAATGGGGAGGGGAGGAAGGGTTGAGTGGAGGACAGGGCAGTAGGGAAAAGTAAGAAGAGAGATGTCAGGTGCAGATACAAGAGCCCAGAGATGAGTGTCATCATACTGTACACTTAAACTGTGCCAATAAATTTAAAATAATAAAAAATACATGTTAAAGTCTATAGTATGAACATTTCAAGGTTTTGGACTATCAGGAAAGATAATTATAACCTCACAAGTTTCTACATGAAGTTGGCTAACTCCTTCCACATATGTGTAAGTCCTGAATGTCACAAAGTAGATATAAACTAATACATTTATGTTGAATATGTACCTACATATTTGCTTGCACACACATATGCCAAAAGGCCTCTGACTTTCACCTGAGGAACAGATACTTTTACTCCATACTGAGTTCTCAAATCTCATATGTACTATGCTGACTATAACTGACTGAAATTCCAAACACTGAATCTCCATTTGACAGCCTTGATAACACTAGGAATTCTGTTTACTGTGAGGAACTAGGCAGTTTTAATATAAATAGCTCCTGGCTATGGTTCAGAAGTAAATTTTTCCTTAGATGGCTCAATAGAATCTTATTTGAGCAAGCTGTTAACATCTTTTACAAATCAGCCAGCTACTTTTTATGGGCTTCAGTTGCACTTTACGGCCATAATAGAAGAAGAGAAGAGGCCATGTGTGTACCCCATCATTCCCAAAGCAAGCTTCCCAGCCCAGAAATATAATGAGGACTTTGGATGTCCTTTCCCCACAGCTGGGTGGTTGTTCTCTTAATTCCTTTTATCAAACCATTTCACTGTTACCATAATATTAAAATATGTGCAAAGCATGTTTCACAATTATTAGTTTCTTAAGCAATCAGAAAATACTGTGTTCATTATCAAAATAAACACATAAATCAAGATGGAAATTACAGGGCTATGCAGTAGTTAACTGTAGAAAGAATAATTATCTACAAATGTAAAATATAAATCTGTAACTATGAGTTATTTTAAGAACAGGGTTAAATAACATTTCCTGATATTCACATAGAAAATGAAGGAGCTATGCACACTAGATATCAATTATAAACACTGGCATATTTTTAAATGTCTTCATTTTTAAAAGAAGCAATTTAACTTAATAAATTTGCTCTGTTGGCTTCAAAACAACCATAGCTAATTTCTTATATTCTGATGATATGTGGAAGTTTATTATTGACATATTGAACTGCTTTTATTCATAATCCAGTTTTAATTTTAATCTTTCAAGTCAGTTTTCTATGTTTATATATTTCCTTAGTTTCATTTAAAAATTATAGCAAATATAGTAATATTCAAAAAAACATGTCACACACGATTGATTTTAAGACACACTGCTCAAAATCAGTGGGTCTTTGAGTCGTCGGAAATTTCATACATTTATAGGTATATTTTACTCTTTCTAAAAGCTGTAAACACAAACATGTGTGTCTAAATTATTTTGGATCAGAATATTAGAATATTCAACTTCTTTCATTCTTCCTCTTCTGCTTGCTTGCTTTTCTATTTTGGGTAAGTCTTACAAATAGAACATGATTTACAAATATTTGTGACTAATTTGCCAAACCCCTGGCTGCCAATTAGAATACCCAGGGCACTAGAAATAGAGAAAAATCAGATAAATAAGACTAACAAAACATGAAAATGAAAAAGGACCACCGATCTCTTCTACTGAATCATATTAATTACATTATCATCTTAAAAGTAGTTCTCCACATTTGATTTTCATATAAAATATAGAGTATAGTTAAAAATGTATGCATAAATTAAACTACAATAAAAAGAGATGCCTATGTGCATACCATAAAAATGAAGATTTAGAAAGTGACCTGAACAATAGAAATTTCTTGATAGGCTCTCCACATAGGATTTCTCTTCTTTATCTTATAGATTGTATTATCTTGAGCTTTAATAGATAAGAACAAATAAATACAAGTTGAATATTCTATTATTGTTGAATATAGAAATTCTTGTAGAAAGAAAACTTGTCATGGATTTCACATGTCTTTACCTGCTTTTGGTACAATCACCTATTCCATTTTTTCCAAATATTTGTAAGGATGTTGGATTATTATAGGTAGAAAAGCCAGCTAGACATATGTAGGCAGATAGATAGGACTGGCCTTTAAAAGAAAACCAAAAAACCAACTTGGAGGTTACTGCTGCCAGGGAAAAAAGCTACCCCACCCATATAAGATAAATAGCTCATTGAAATTCCAAACAAGGAGCCATCAGATATTCTAAAGAAGGCTCCAACCTCCTGGGGTGAAAGGCTAACGCTTTAACCCACCTCCCCGGAAAAAAGTCAAAGTCAAAATTCCTGTCTGATTGTTAATTCTCCACTGTACTCACTGGTTAATTGTAACCTGTCCATTTTTTAAAATCTTATTGGTAGCCCCCTATTTCAGACCCACCTCACCTCGTGGCTTTGCTCCATAAAAGCCCTCTAAAAAGTGAAGTAGGGGGGTTACCCACTTTCCGGGCCCCCCTTCTGTCTCTCTTAAGGCAGAAGCTTTTTCTCAATAAAATTTTCCTACTCAAACCTCCGTCGTTCCTAAAATTCATTCTTCGATTTTTAGAGAACACGAACTCGCGTTTCAGCTGGGGAGTTAAGCCTTAACTCTCCTGCGTCAGGATCACAAACTGGCTCAAGAAAAAGACTTTTCAAAAAAAGAACTGAGAGCAAAAATTTGAAACAGAACTTTTGCAAACAGGGAAGGAAGAACTAGGGAAGGGGAGAGGGAGAGGGCAGAGAAGTTAAGATTGGTCTTAAATGTGGTTATTATATATTGCAAAGAGCAATTTAAAAAGACAGAGATGAGGTATATTTGTTGTCCTTTGGGAAAAAAAAATCACCCTCAGACCAAGTTTAAGCAGTCTATTGGTCTAATGTCCAGTAAATATATATTTTATATTGTCCAGAAAATATGGCAGTATATCAGGACAGTTTACCTGAGGGATAAAATTTCAGATCTTCAGAGTTCTTAACAGTTCTATTTTTATGAACATTTGAGGTCTCTAACTCTAATCATAACACAAAAAATTCATTGGACATGATGAAGGTATTAATATATAATATAATTAATGTCATCAATACTTTGTGCTTATGTGTATATCCAAGAAGGGATGAAAGTAAATAATCTTTAAAAAATTGATGTAAAGAGAAAATCTACAAGATAATTTATCTTTGTGTAAACTAATGTGATTAAGACACTGTGAAGTTGGCTGAAACAATGGAAACCAGATACTGGAAGAGAAAAAGTCACAAAATAGATTTATGTTCACATGGACCTTAATGGGTAGAGATACATCATGGTAGACTAGTGGGAATGGGATTAATATTTTAATAGTATATCCTTATAGAAGTGGTGATTTTTTTTTTTTTTTTGAGACAGGGTCTCACTTTCTTGTTCAGGCTGCCCCTGAGCTCACTATGTAGCCCAGGCAAGCCTCGAACTCAGAAATCCGAGTGCTGGGATGACAGGCGTGAGCCACCACGCCCGGCTGTTTTTTTTTTTTTTTTTTTTTTGAGACAGGGTCTCGCTTTGTAGTTCTGGCTGGCCCTGAGCTCACTATGTAGCCCAGGCAAGCCTTGAACTCTGCAATCCTCCTCTCTCTGCCTCCCGAGTGCTGGGATTACAGGTGTGAGCCACCACGCCCGGCAGAAGTGGTGATTTTTTAAGTAAATCAGATTTTTATTCTTTATCATTTCAAAAAGTTAATACCAGATACGCTCAACCCTTTTAGGAGATTCTCAATTGTGATGCACCCAGTGTCACTGATGTTCCATTTCTTTCTAACCTTTCTCTAACTGAATTTAAACTACTGTAATTCTACATTCTTCATCACTTGCTTCCATAAATTAGTTTTAAACATTTTCACATCTGGGAGTGTTCTATGTACTGATTTATTTTCCCTATCTTCCAGTTCACTAAATTCCTCTGTAATGTTTTCTACTGTTTCTTTAAAAGATGAGCTTTTGAAGAGTAACATCAGGAAAGTGCTGTGGATGTACATTTGAAGCCCCACATTGCCACAGAAATATGCTTTTATTAAAATCTTTCAGAATGCATTAGCTTTTCCATTGCTAAGATGCAATACTTAATACCCGCAGCCTAAAGAAGAGTTTAACATGAAGATGGGGGTCTCAGAATGTTCACTCCGTACTCAGCTGGCTCCAAGGGAAGAACTTCATGGGCCAGTGATGTAGTGACAAAAAGGTATGTGCCTCATGGTAGCCAGGAAGCAGAGGAGGGAGCCCTTCTAGAGAGAAGTGTGGGAACCAGGGGAAGGGAACGTTAACTAGAACCTTTCATTAGATTCTAGTCTCCTGTGAGTAGATGGCACATGGTGAAATAATAATTAATAAGTAGGCAGAAATGAGGTTCAGAGAGGCTAAATTTGGGCCTGATCCATGCTACTCTGGGTAGCAAAAGACCCCAGGCCCCAGCTGACCACACCTATTAGTCAGCACCTCTAGAGTAACAGAATGTAACAGACCTGTGGGCAGGGCAGACACCTCCAATAGTCCTAAAGACATTATGCAGATGAAGATCCTGTGGGGCAGGGCAGACACCGGCAATGGAGCAGTTCCGCCTTGAAGCATTACACCATGTGGGACCACCAGTCTTTGTTGTTAGCAAAGGTGAAGGCTAGTTGAGTCCAGAGTCCGTCTGCACCAGGAAGGCCTGATCAATTGAGACAGGGTCTCGCGTTGTAGTTCAGGCTGGCCCTGAGCTCACTATGGCGCCCAGGCAAGCCGCCGCGAACTCAGCAATCCTCCTGTCTCTGCCTCCTGAGTGCTGGGATTACAGGCGTGAGCCACCACATCCGGCATTGTGGTATGCGGTGTTGATCCTTGGTGGGCGTGTCTCCACACCCAGCATTATATGTGGTTACGGGGGATCAAACTCAGGACCTTGCGCTTGCGAGGCAGGCGCCGGAACCACTGGGCTAACCCTCCGGCCCAGGCCTGATCAATTTTGACCTTCCAATTATTTCTCCCAAAACATGTTCCCAACAGAGAAAGGGGCCAGGGTCTCTCCACAGACACCACGAACATGTGTCTAGACCTTCAGAAAGGCACCCAGAAGTCTACTTCCACCCACTCCCAGGGGATTCCAAAACCCATCACAATGACATTCCTCCCTTACAAGGGCAACAATCAACTTCATCAGACTGCTGAAAAACTATGAACAATCTACAATATTAAGTTAAATAGTAAATCAAGGAAAAAGCAACCAAAAATGCTAAAACAAGCCAATAGTGTTTATTCTTTGGTCTTATCCCATTTCCATTTTTGATTTGGTGCTGATTTTAAGAATGGAATTTTACTTCTGGCTTCCAAAAGAAACAGGTTTCCTTAATCATTCCTCATGCTTATCTGTTCTAACACATCTGGAGGCTGTCTGAAGGAATGACACGAGGCATTCATAGCTTGAAACATAATCTTGGTACCAAAGACACTGACACCTTTCAACAACATTATAAAGGGACTTTAAAACCTTCAGCACAGAGAGACAATACTGCATGGTTGTTATATATTATGGTGCTGTGGATTGCCTCAGGAATGAAGAACAAAATGGGAAGAGCATTTCTTCTGCAAATGTATCAACTGTGCTTTTGCATATGGAGAAATTTGGAAAGCAACATACTTGTTCATTTTAGAAGACAGAGGACTAGATTTCATTACTCACTGACCTGTAGGCTCAACACTGTCAGGTAGTCAAGTTGAGTCTCACAATTACAGTCTTTGCAACTTTCCAAGCAGGGTCCCAATACTGGGCCAGTCCACAGAGATTAAAAATATGCATAGTTATATACTTTGTTTGACTTTCTGGAAATAAAGAAAACTCTACAAAAACACTGGTTGAAGCAAAAGTAATCTTCAACAATCAAATCTTATGGAAGTGGAACATTCTATTTTACAGTGTTACAAATTAAAATATTTTAATCTTTCTATATACACTACAAAGAAAATCACAAGCAAAGGAATATAAAATAACTGCAGGGGTTTTAGCTCAGTGGTGCCACCCCAGCCTTGTAGCTACAAAGTTGTGTGTTTAGTTCCCAGTACTGCAAAAAATAAAAATAAAAGTAATGCCTATGTAAAGGGAAAGTAGAATTCACAAGTACTACTTATGAAGCACTACAAATATTTTATTTACTAGACAACGACATTATTTTTAAATATTTAAAAACTTGGGTTTTTTGGTTTGGGATTGAATTCATGGCTTCATTTCTACTAAGCATAAGCTTAACTTTTACCCCTACACATGACTTTAGATAAACTACTTTAAATATGTACAAGGAGCTAAAGAACTAATTTTTTTTTTTTTTTTTTTTTTTGAGACAGGGTCTCACTTTGTAGTTCAGGCTGGCCCTGAGCTCACTGTGTTGGCCAGGCAAGCCTGGAACTCAGCAATCCTCCTGTCTCTGCCTCCCGAGTGCTGGGATTTCAGGCATGAGCCACCACACCCAGCCTAAAATAATTTTTTAAAAAAAGTAACCTGCAAACCGGGCATGGTGGCTCACGCCTGTAATCCCAGCACCCGGGAGGCAGAGACAGGAGGATTACTGAGTTCGAAGTTTGCCTAGGCTACATAGTGAGCTCAGAGCCAGCCCGAACTACAAAGCAAGACCCTGTCTCAAAAAAAAAAAAAAAAAAGTAACGTGCAAAATAAGATTATCAGTGGCCATACATACAAAGTTATAAAAGGAACCAAACACATCCTTGCAAAATAAACTAAATGCAAATTATGCTGCAAAGTTTCAACAGATCTGAATGGGAATCAGAATCGATGAAGATGAAATTAAAACAAAGCTATATTGTCTTAGCAAGAGAAGGACAAAGTAAAGTTTCTAAAAAAATTAACTGGGACTGAGGAACCTGTGGGATAGTAACAAACTAAGCAACAGGTCATGTTGTGAATCTCAGAATGAGAAAAAAATGTGACAAAAAATATTTTAAAACACAGTGGCTTGAAAATAATGAAAACTGATGAAAGATGTTAACTGCTAATCTAGGGAAGTTAAATTAACTCTAAACAAGGCAAAGTCAAAGAAATTCACAACAAAAAATATGGTAGTCAATATGAAGAGTGGATGAAGATATATAGGAATTTATTGTTTTTAAATACAAGTGAAACTTTTATTTATTTAAACTAGTTAGTGTAGGCTTAATGGTAACCCTCAAGGTAATAACTGAAAAATTAAAAGATCTAGAAAAAAAGAAAAGGAAAGGGAACCAAAGTTGTAAGGTCTGTAAAAACAAACAATTTATAAAAAAGGAACACTGGAAGAGTTGAAGATATAAGAAAAACAAAAAGATATAAGAAAAACAAAAAATACTGTTCTGTCAGTAATAGAAAATTATATAGCATATACAGTTATGTACAATGTGTAATACTGATAAATTTACTGGTTTACAAATACAATTAACAGGTACACTGAATGTGTAAATATGTGTTTAAATGTATAAACCACATTCTCATTAATTCCATCAAAGTGCCTTTGTGTTTTGAGCACATTTATACTATCATTCTTGCCATTTACTGAGAAAGTTTTTAAAGTCCACTTTCCTGAGTGTTTATAAGTTTTCATCACACACACACAGTGACTAGTGCTGCTGAGCACCATTCAATGAAAAGGCAGGACTGAGAGGCTGTTAAGTTGTATCTTTGACTACCCAACCTGGGGTACTGTTGATGTTGGACTCTTCCTCCAAGTCAGAACGATCATGAGAGGGGAAATACACAGTCTATCCAGGACATCAAGGTAGCCACAATAGTGAAATTAAACATAATCATGAAGGAAGACATCTAGAACTGTCTCAGAAAGTGGCAAGAGGAATGGAATTAATGTATTTGAAGGGAGGAGTATTTTGAAGGTGATTAGTGGTAATGTTTCTTTTATTGTAATGTTTTAAGTTTATTCATCAGACTTGCATGCACCAACTATATCAAACTTAACATGATGAAAAAAGTATACACTTTCAACTCATATAAAATGTTTACATAATGAAAGTACAGCAAGTGGATCAGTAACACCAATATACATCTAATGATTACACACTCTTGGCTGCACCCTGGCCATACTAAATATTTGCTTCTAAGATTAGTATTTGTGAAAGTGTGGTCTATGACATTCACAGAATGATGAAACCTATTCCCACACCTTTCAGAATGTGTCTGTGGTGAAATGACTCTGAGTGGACATATATATGCTCACAAATACATACTTAAGCAACTGCATAAGTATATTGTCTTTAGATATATATAAATAAGTATATATTTTCACTTGCTTTAATTTCACCTTATATAATCGCTTCTCGGCCTTTTGCTAAGATCAAGTGTAATTTCATCTTATACCATTTACATAGGAATGACCCCTTTCTCTTAATTCCAACTGATCTTTAGAAATAGCACCATTTATGTCTATGTTTGAATGTAATTACAGAAATATTATACTTTCAATGTTTAATTTTTTGCCACAGTCTTATTCTAGGTGAATACTGTTTTTGGAGAAATAGTAAAATATGAAAAGACATTAATTGTTCAATATCTTAAATGAGTTACTTTTAATGTAATTCTCATTAAGAATTTTGAAACTTTCATGTTTCATAAATGACTCTTTAATTCCATTTGGAAATACCATGAATAAAATTGTTAAGTTTCTTAATTTTAGCCTTAAATATTGTGAATAAAATTTGTTAAAAAAATCCTCAAACACTTTAATAATAACAATATTTACTTTCTACTCTGTGGGTAAGTGCTCTCACTATTTAATTCTCTTTTTTAAATTTTTGCTTTGTATCACTTCTAAAATACAGAAGCTTTTTTCCCTTCGAATTAATCTTCACAGGAATAGGCAGGGGAGAGTCTTTAGTTTTCACCTTGGTTTTTATTTTTTTCATCTAAAGTGATCACGTGTCTTTATTTATATTTGTGAAGTTAATTATGTAAAAACCCAAAAGTTAGTATTACCAAGTGTTTCTGACACATCAATAACAAACTAAAAAACTCTCAACATGTTTTCCTTCCACGTAACAAGTCCTGCAGGATGATCCACCTTCATACCTAGGCCGGGGAGAACAAATTGCTCTTCTGCTTTTCTACTTCTGAATAGGGGAGAAGTTTTCCCAGACTCCCCACCTTTGCTGTGACTAGAAGAGTCCCTCCCCCACCCACAAAGTCTGAGTGGTCCTTATACTTTAAATCTCACCTCATTATTCTCTAACAGCCAGATGAACTAGCTGGATGGAGCAGCAAGGCACAGACCCTATAAAATTAAAAACTAATGATGCATTGGCTGGAAAATCTGGACATGAACTGTGCAAGCGCACAAACCACAGCTGGTTTTGCAGGTGCAGGACAGGTGGATCCTGGCAGATGGTTTGGAAGTGGGTGGGTTGTTGTTCTTATTATCTGTGCTGCAGCTGATATGGTGGGTTATGCTAAACCAGTAACTTTTCAGGAGGCCTCATTAAGTTCCAATTAAGATTTATTTTAAAAAGTTTCAATCGGAGTCCTATTTTAAATACTTATAATATTCATAAGTGGTAAAATGTGCATGAACACACATTAGTTTCTGGTAATGCGATTTATGGGATTGCCAGGCAGGAATAAAATCATCCCTCAACCTTTTCACTGCTTTAGAAATAAATGCTATGATTTCAAAATCTGAAAACAAATGACTTAGGAGCAAATTGGGTATATATGCTTACACATGACAGTTCTCTATTTTTTTTATGTGCAAGCTGCATAGAGTGACTTCATTCTAAGAAGCACACTGGGCCCTCAATGGAGAAAAAAGACTGACTTAAAAAAAATAAGTAATATCACAGTGTGTGGTCAATATTACCACCAACAGCCAACCTTATGTTGATAATAGATAGTCTTAGTACACCGTGAGGGAAATTATCACTGCATTTCTGTGGATTTCTTCCCCAACTGCCACAAATAAGCCCTTCCCAGTTTACTTGTGAGATAACCACCAAGTAGAAACCATGTCAAGGACAATACTACAAAGCATTTGAGCAGTGCTCCTCTGAGCTGTTAGGTCATCATAAACCAAGAGAAGTTTGACACAACCAAGAAAACATGGAGACAGGAAGACTCACATATTCAAAATCCTCATGTGTACAACTCTGAAACAGAATAAAAGTCTTATAGTCAATATAAGGAAATCTGAGTAAGATACGAGGTTTATTTACTAATATAGCAATGTGTCTATAATGATGTGACTGGCATATCCCTCTAATAGATCGTGGGATGTGAGATAGAGTGGACCCTTGGCTTACAAACTCAATTAGTTCATGAGATTATAACTCAACTTGCACAGTTGAAAGATCAGGCTCCTTTGCACAACCTTCAAAATCTCCTTCTTACAGACAGATCTCAGTGTCCTTAGAGAGACATTGGGAGAGAATTTCCTGATTAACCCCTGCACAAAACCCTGTTGTAATGTTCCTTTTGGAACTCTTAAGTGTTAAATCTGTGTCTGAAATCATCTGGAAGCACAAACAACCAGCACTTAGGCCGTAACTCAAGATTTTGGTCATAAATTACACTTAAAATTCCTGTTGCAACCGAAGTTGTTCATATGTCAGACCAGTCATAACTCTAGCATCCACTAAACATGGAGACTCTTATCTTCACAATATTTCTGTAAGCCTAAAACTGTTCTAAAGTTGTTATATTTTTTAAAGTTATAGTTGTAAATAATAGAAAAATATGACTGTTTCATCAGATGTGGGTAGCATCCTTAGACTCTGCATTTCTAGAGAGCACCAAGTGCAGTTTAGGTTACTGCCAGCGGTTATTCTCAAAGGCTGATGCCCAGGTCTGTAGGACCAGTGTCACTGGAATCTCTTAGCAGTGCAAATTCTCACACTTCAAATCAATCATAAAGTCTAGAGTTCAGCCCAAAGGTATCATTCACAGCTAATTCTCTGGGGTGCAGAGGCTTGCTAACAGAGGGGAGCTACTGACCAAACACTGGGAAGTAGTCATCTGTTCATTGTCTTTCCTTTTTATTTTCTTCTAAACTCATGACGGGGCAAGTTGGATGTAAGGGTATATTTTGGAATGCTTTGTGCACTAAATTAATGTCATAAGTGGTTTCACTTTTCATCTCATTTGGAATTGAATTTAAGGCCAAAGAAGTAGGTACCTAGAGCTTACCCACTGCTGTCCAGAGTCAACACTTAATGCAAACGTCCCAAGTCTGTTTCAAGTACAGAAAAGGGTTGATGTATACATGACTTAAAATTAATACAAACAATAATTCAGTGTTCTTTTATATTTCAAAAAAGTAAAAATAAAAATTTAAAGTGAATTCCTTTCAACTGTCTAGTTCAAATACAGGTATATGGAGATAATGGTATTTTGCAGATTGGTTGTTTACTCTAGTTAGGAGATAAGATGTTTATGCTTTTGTAAATATATAGTATAAATAAGCTCAGAAAACAGCTCCTCATGAATCACTCTGTGTACTTCCCTTTTAGAAGTCTTTTGATATTTAAACTTTGTTATAGGACTAGAATAGTGAAAGTGGGTTTGAGGAGGGCCAGCATTGTCTTGTTTGGTAACTATCAGAAAGGTTAGTATCGTTTCAATAAGAAATACAAGATCAGTTTCTTCAGACAGAGGTTGAAAGTCCAACATCATAGAGGTTGGAAACAAGGATGCCTCTGCCACTGAGAGTGGAGAAATCTCCACCTTTGGAAAAATAATCTGATCAGAATTTAAAAGCCCAATGTCTCCTGCCTCTTCAAGTTATTCCCAGACATCTCCATCTCAGTTTATGGGATCCCGTTCTTATCCATGCTTTCAGATTAAATCCAGATACCATTAAACTCAAGCATCAAACTTGTGTTTTGATTTAGTCAACCCCACTATGAAGGATTGTTTAGATTTCAGCTAACAGCCCTATGACTAAAGGAGAGAAGATTCTCATTCAAGCCAGATTCCAAAGACTTTAGATTGTTTATGTGAGCTCATGAATTTCTGTAGTCATTCATCCAAAAATCCTCAGAGAAATCACCCAGCATCACTGTATTTCTTACTTTTCCAAAAAAATTGAAAAATATCATGTATAGTCATTAAATTATTTGCATCTCAAAAGTGACAAACTAAGATGATCAAATGGATCTGTTACCTATAACTTTAAAGAGTTCACACCACCAAGTGTGAATTCTATATCACCATCAGAAAAGAACTCATCAACTCTACATCTAATCAAATTAGAAAGACAGCTCCACTGACCACTAAACCAGTTAGACAAATATCTACTTAAAATTGTTTCTCTGGAAACACTGCTGGTACCGAAATGTATTTTTGTTAGCATTCTCTAGAGTATCAAAATCAATAGAAAACATAAGTATGACAATGCAAGGAGATTTAGTAAGTAGGCTCACAGGATCAGAAGTGTAAGACTCTGTAATGTTATGCCATCTGTGTGCTGGAGCACCGAAGGATCCAGTAACAGTTTGGTCCAAGGTGGAAGCCAGAGAAAAGGAGGGGTCGAAGATGGAACAGCAGTCCAGGGTTGAAGGGCTGGAAGCTCCCTGTAGGGTCTTCACTTAAAAGCTGAAGAGAAGACATGATGAATGTGCAATGGTAATGCCAAACAGAGGAGCTCTTTAGAAGCAGGCAACCCCCCCATTAGTGCACCTGGGGTGCAAGCCTATGCTTGGTTGGTAGCACACACACTAGGTGCAGGTCTTATGCCTACTTTGCTTTCACACGTCAGTCTGCCACACACCCATGAGTGTGTCTCAGTCATCTGCTAGGAATTTCTTATTCCAGCCAATTTGATATACCACAATTAATTGTCAAAACTTGTAAGGGAAATTTTTGAATTATTTCGGTTATTATTGGCAATTTTCAGATCTAAATAAAAAAGGAATTTTAGAGCAGGTATATTTGAGTTCTTGGCATTATTCAAATAAAATCCTTACCTTCATAATTTAAAAGCAGTACATCTGAAAGTTTTATTTTATACAGACACATGTGCAATAAAGAAAATGAAAATGGAAAGCAATGAGAAAAATCATATTTATGCTTATTTGATACCATTAGTTCAATTCTATAATTGTCATAGTGCAAACACTAAGAATTTTTTGATCAGTTACTGGGCTAAATATTATATTTTAAAAAGAATGCTTCATGAAAAAGTTATTTTGCATGCATAAAGCCAAGCTCATATTTACAAATGAGAGTCTTTCCCGGGGATATGGGTGATGCTGTGCAGCTCCTCACTGACTGTCCCTGCAGTAATTCACACTCTTCTGCCTCTACAGTACAGCTGTGAAGTCAGCAGGGAGTCTTTCAATTATCTGTGATTTTTACACATCTGTCAGTTAAATCCAAGCATCAACTGCTGAACTGTACACATGGGGACTCTATAGGGATTTGTGTCTCTCCCTGGAGGGTGCTGGATCTATATACCAATAAAAGATCCATAAATGAGTGTTTCCATCTGTAAGAGATATATATTCATTTTCCACTCATGCTGATCCTAAACAGTCTTGACACTGTTGGAAAAAAGAAGAGGTCCTATAATAATGAGTAAACTGAAAATGATCCTGTAGATTAATTTGGCATCCCTTGTTTCTTGTAGATATGAGATTTCTGAGCACATTGTAGCACAGTCATGAATACCACTCTTTGATTTAAGAAAGTTTTAAAGTGACAAATGATGTAAAATTAGATGACATTTCTTCAAGTCTGTATTAGTGTGGAAAGGCAATTTCAAATAAAAAGAGCATTTTAGAAATTTGAGGGTAAATACAGTATACAAACATACCTCACTGATTGTACAAAATTGTTTGCAATATGATTCTTGTAGAGTACCTCAGTTTCAGAAAGAATAGTTTTGCTAATTGCCATGCCTATGATTTAAAATATTGTCACTTATGCTATAAAATGTTGCTTTCTGTGTAATTACAAAAAATTATATATTATTTGTTTTATGCAATCAACTTGAAACTTAAAGACAGCTTGGCTTCCAACACTAAAATTAAAGTTTTTAAGAAGTACTGAGATATCAGTTCTTCCTACATACCTGCTTCATTTCTTTTTTTAATCTTTATTGGTACACTGTATACATACATCATGATTATAGTCAAGATCAGGAATTTGTACAAGTATATGACACAGTTTAATTCCCATTTTTTCCCATTCCGCTACCCACTCCGCAACCCCTCACCACCTAAATACATAAGCTACATTTCCCTTTTTATATTTTTTCCTTGCCCCTCATTACTCAGCACTCCACATTTCCCTCTGAATATTTTCTATTTCACAACATCCATCATACATTCTAGATCTCATTAACATCTTCAGTTTCTCATACCAGAAAACAGATATGATACTTACTGATCTGTGACCTATTTATTTCACTTAAGTATATGTCTTGAAGTTACATCCATTTGAGTATAAATGACTCAAACTTATCATTCTTTAAGGCAGAGTAATACTCTTTTATAGAAAAACCACATCTTCTTTATCCAGTATCCAGTTGATGGGCACTTGGGTTGTTTCCAAGATTTAGCTATCACAAACTGAGCTGCTATGAACATGGGTGCACACATGTCACTATGATATGATTCTTTTAATTCTTTTGTGCATATTCCCAGCGGGACAATAGCAGGGTCAAATGGGACCGCTAATCCTAGTTTTTGTACGACTCTCCACACTGACTTCCACACAGGTTGTAACCAGTCTACATTCCCATCAACTGTGGAGAAGTGTTCCTTTTTCTCTGCAGTCTCAACAGCATTTGTGGCTGGCTAATTTCAAAATGCAGTTATTCTTTGTGGAGTGAGATGAAATCTCAATGTTGTTTTCATCTGCATCTCTTGAATAACCAGTGATGTTAAGCATTTCTTCATGCACTTCTTAGCAGCTTTTACTTCTTTCTCTGAAAAGTGTTAGTTCATTCCATGTGCCCATTTTTGAACTGGGTCTTTAAATTTGGGTGAACTGATTTTTTGAGCTCATTATATATCTAGTTAGTAGGCCATTGTCTGAGAGACAGCTGATAAAGATTCTTTCCCAATTTGTTGGTTGTCTTTTCACTCTGATGGTGGATTCTTTTGCTGTGACGCTGTTTAATAAAAATAGATCCCATTTGTTGATTTCTTCTGCTAGATCTCATGTTATATTGGTTTTGTTCATAAATTCTCTCCCTAAGCCAGTGTCTCTAGGAGTTCTACCTAACCTATTTTGCAGCAGTTTTAGTGTTTCTGTTTTAACATTTAAATCTCTAATCCACTTTGATTTTAGTTTTGTACATGGTGACAGAGATAGGTCTAGCTTTAGTCCTTGGTAAGTTAAAGCCCAGTTTTTCCAGCACCATTTGTTTAAGAGGCTGCCATTCCTCTAGGAGGATATTTGGCTGCGCTGTCAAAGATGAGGTGGTTTAGTTTACCAGGACTTGTTTCTTGATCTTCTAATCTATTCCATTGATCCTTGGGTCTGTACTTTGCTAGTACCATGTAGTTTTTATCATAGTGGCTTTACAGTACAATTTCAAATTGGGAATCAAAATACCCTCTTACTCTTTCCTTGTTGGTTAGACTTACTTTTGCTGTTCTAGGTCTTTTGCGATTCCAGATGGATTCTTGGATAATTTTCTCTAGATCTGTGAACTATGCTGTTGGAATTTCAACTGAGATTGCACTGAATCTATATAGTAGTTGTGAGAGTATAGCCATTTTGATGATGTTGGTTCTTCCTACCCAGGAACAAATGATGCCTTTCCATTTTCTAATAACTTCTTCTATATCCTTTTTCAGAGTGCTATAGTTTTCAGAATAGAGGTCTCTCATCTCTTTTGTTGGATTGATTCCTAGATATTTCATTTTATTGGATGCTATTGTGAAAGGGATTGACTCCCCAATTTATCTTTCAGTGAGTCCGTTGTTTGTATATACAAAGGCTATTGATATTTGCGCATTGACCTTATATCCAGCTACACTACTCAGTCTGGCAATTAAGGGTAGCTGCCTTTTGGTTGAGTTTTTAAGATATTCTATATAGAGAATCATGCCATCAGTGAATGATGAGATTTTAACTTCTTCCTTACCTGTCTTTATTCCTTTTATTTCTTTGTCTTGCCTCGTTGCTAAGGCTAATATTTCAAGCACCATAATGAACAAGAGTGGTGGCAGTGGACATACTTGTTTTGTTCCTGATTTTAGTGTGAAAATTTTCAGTTTTTGACCCTTGAGGATGATGCTGGCTGTTGGTTTCTCATAAATAGCTTTTATTAATTTGAGGTAAAGTCCAACTATTCCAATTTTCTGTAGGGTTTTCATCATGAATGGGTGTTGGATTTTGTCAAATGCTCTTTCTGCATCTATTGAGATGGTCATATGATTTTTGTACTTGAGTCTGTTAATACATTGCATTACATTTATTGATTTGCATATGTTAAATGGGATAAATCCAATTTGATCAAAGTGTATGATTTTCTTGATAACTCTCTATATTCTGTTTGCTAATATCTTTTTGAGGATTTGCATCAATATTCTTTAAGAAGATTGGCCTGTAGTTTTCTTTCTTGGTTGGGTCTTTTTCTGCTTTTGGAGTCAAGGTAATGGTTGCTTCCAGGGATGAATTTGGGAGTACTACTTCGTTTTCAATTTCATTGGAGTTTGAGAAGTATTGGCATTAACTCTTCTTTAAAAGTTTTGTAGAATTCAGCATTGAATCCATCAGGACCTTAGCTTTTCTTTGTTGCTAGGATTGTCATCACATTTTCACTTTCACAGATTGATGCTGGGGTGTTTAGCACTTCTATATCTTCCTTATTCAACTTTGGAAGTTCATATGTATCTAGAAATCTATCAATTTATTCTACATTTTCCATTTTATTGGAATACAAATATTCAAAATACTGTTTTGTTTTGTTTTTGAGACAGGGTCTCGCTTTGTAGTTCAGGCTGGCTCTGAGCTCACTATGTAGCCCAGGCAAGCTTCGAACTCAGCAATCCTCCTGCCTCTGCCTCCTGAGTGCTGGGATTACAGGCGTGAGCCACCACGCCCGGCACTGTGGTATGTGGTATTGATTGCTGTTGGGCATGAGTCTCCACCCCCAGCATTCTATGTGGTTACTGGGGATCGAACTCAGGACCTTGCGCTTGCAAGGCAGGCACTGGAACCACTGAGCTAACCCTGTGGCCCTCAAAATAGTGTTTATTATCCTCTGTATTTACATGGAATTAGTGGTAATTTCCCCATTTTCATTCCTAATAGCATGGATTTGAGCCTTTTCTTTCTTTTGTTTAATAAGGTTAGAGAAGGATCTGTCAGTTTATTTTAAACTTTCAAAGTACCACCTCTTAGATTCATTGATTTTTTTCTGTTGTTCTCTTGGTCTCCATTGCATTAATTTCTGCTCTGATCCTTATAACTGCCTCCCTGGTATGAGCTTTGGGTTTGTCTTGCTCCTCTTTTTCTTGTAGCCCGAGGTTCAGCATTAGATTGTTTATATGAGTTTCCTCTGTTTTTCATTTTTTATCTTTAGTTTTGTAACACTATATGGTAAAAATATCATGGCCCATAAAAATGGTATTAACATATTAGCTTTTTTCCAGCAAATTTATAGCAAGGTTAGTGGCTCATCCATAAGAATTAGGGTCTGTTGTTGTTGTTGTTGTTGTTTAACATGAATTTAAATAAAAAGAAAATAGCTCTTGGGATTCCTATCATTGGTAAATGAGAAAAGATACACACACACACACACACACACACACACACACATAAACTACTAATATTCCTGTTAATGTGGAGCAGGACGAAGGGACTGGTAAATTGTAAGGATCCTTGTTCTTTGGTGCTATGAAAAAGAAGTAGACAAGTAGCACAGACACAAATAAGCAAGCAAGAAAAATGTATTGAGGTAGTCTTAGTGACAAAGAGGAATATGCTGGCCCAGAAAAAACACTAGCATAAGCCTAAAAGGCATAGGTGGAGGTGCCTGTAATTTCTGCCCAAGGGTCTAGTCCTAAAGGGCTGTGTGTGTGTGTGTGTGTGTGTGTGTATACACATGTGCGCACAACAGTTCAGGCTGTCATGCTCTCTGTGCTAACTGTGCATGGCACCTCCCATCATTCAGTCTGTTTTTACTGTATCCTGGAGGTACAAATGATGTGGCTGAGTAGATAATGAGTTCATTTGTAACCAATTCTTGTAGACATTTTGAAGAATTTCTTAGACTGTAGTGAGTTGAGGATTTCCCCCAAAGAACTGATTTATTGACCTCTTATTTGCCTGTTGGCTATAGTTTGGAATTTTGAGAATGTGTGCCTGGGAAGAACCAAGATGCTTAATTATTGATGGAGAAGTGTTCTTTTGCCCATGATTAAAAGGAAAGTAGATATTGGGGTTGTGCTAACTTTAATTCTGAGTTTCTTACCAATCTGTAGTTAATATTAGCACAATTAGTGTTATGTATTCAAGATCATTCTTCTGATCAGACCATATCTTATATATAGACTTAACACTGATGATTCTTTTTTTTTTTTTTTTTGAGACAGGGTCTCACTTTGTAGTTCAGGCTGGCCCTGAGCTCACTATGTAGCCCAGGCAAGCCTCAAACTCAGTAATCCTCCTGTCTCTGCCTCCTGAGTGCTGGGATTACAGGCGTGAGCCACCACGCCCAGCAACACACTGATGATTCTTAAGACCACAATAAAATGACCTATTTGCTGGAGACTGAATGTCTATTCCTCTCAAAATTCATATATGAAACTTATTCCAGAATGTAGCCCCATTTAAAGGTGGGGATTTTTAGAAATGAATTGGGATATGAAGGCAGAGCCCTCGTGAATGAAATTACTGACCTTAAAAAAAAGGACCTCAGCATGTCCCCTGCTCCTTCTGATATGTGAGAATCCACCCAGAACAGAATCATCTTTCAAACAAAAAGCAGACCCTCACCAAATATGGAACCTCTAATGTCATGGACAGCCCTGCCTCCAGAAATTTTCTGTGTTGCTTATAAAGCACCCAGACTATCATATAGTCTTTAAACAGTTCATAGTGATGCACATACCTCTGCAAGAATGCAAGAATTATCTCTATAGTTTTTCCAAGGACAGCATATATTCCTGTGAGAGACCAGACATTAACTTTGATCATTCCCTAAAATATGAGGACTTACACCTAAAAGATGATCGTAAGAATAATTCATTTGTTTCAAGAAACACCATTAATAAATGAATAAAAAGGATATTAAGATCTCTTTAATGATTCCCCTTGGTTAACTGGTTGAGTTTCTTTAGAGATTACTGATTTAAAATTATGTATTCTAGGGAGTGTAATTCACAGAGTAACAGGTTAGCCATGAAATGCTCAAATTAAAGGATCTTGTTTTACCTCTGTCCACAAATTTAGAGTTGCCTAATAATGTGACATGATATTGGAAAATTGTGCAGAAATCCAGGTAATATAGAAAAAAGAGGGGATATTATACGGGAAAAATCTCCATAATCCATTCACAACTCTGTTTTGTACATAGACAATTTACCACATTTTCTTCTAGCAATTTTTTTTAGAATGACTATGGAGAGAACTGCCTTGTGAGACAATATCTTTTTCAGGAACAAATGGGACTTTTCCTTAAGCTGAAAAATGGAAAACATGAAAGTATGGAACAAAGGGCAGAGAGATTTACATGCATAATAAAATATTCAAATTCCATAAGATCAGAATTTTTCCATTATGAAACAATCTACACTGCAAGGGCAAATGCTACTGGGCTCTTACTGCATTATCCTAAAGGATTTCCAGTTTGGAGAACAAATACAGACTTTTTCATATTAGAATTTTGTTCTTTCTGAGAATAAGAACCTGCTCTTTGCTTTTGACCAAAGAATCTAATCTTCTACCAATATGTGAAATTGGGTGCAGCACATGTATTTGTTGCATATCATATAAAATCCCAAAATCTTTGCAGATCTGTACAGTATGTGACTATATCTACCATGAAAGCTCATACATTTTAGGCTAATGAAGAACTAATTTTAAAAGTACTCTAAAGAAATATTCTCATTTTGTTTCCTTTTTTATACCATCACGTATTTTCTTTCTGCTCATTTCATATCCTTATTCCTTTTTTCCTTTGCATATTTTATTAAGTCATGCCATTTGCTGGTATAAAATCTCTATACTGAGTGTGATCATGATGTGCATATAAAATGTACCAATAAAGATTCAAATCTTTAAAAAAATATTATTATACTAGCATTATGTTAAGTATTAAGGTACACCACATCAAGACCATGTAATATTTCCTTTCTAATGCTACGGACAATGTAGATTGAAAAGAAATTCACTTTTCCTAGGAGAAAAAGGTCGAAATTGGAGAGAGGAATAAATAACACTATAGTATTTTTATATAAGCAAATTCAATAAATCTCTCTGTAAGTCTATAGAGGACAGTGCCTGAAAAGTGGTACAATTCTAGCTTGTGCTGGATGGAACTGTAAAACAGCACAATCAGAATCACTGGCCAATAGCCTCTATTGTCCTCCTCACTTGCTATGTGGTACATATAAAAAGTTTGGTTGCTAAGAAATAAAAATTATACTGTTTTAATTCCCATACAATATGTAAAATACCCTCATCAGCTCACTGCTGCATTAATATAAGACCAAAATTATAATTTTACTGTTAGAACTAAGTATAAATCAGACTTATGTAGACAGTGATGCATAGGGTGAAAGAAAATTTCTATAAACCTGGTGTTTTTTTAATTTTTAATTGAATACTTCATGGGTACATTTTATATACACATAACAATCACACTCAACATTAATAATTTGTACCAGTGTATGACATGAGTTAATTCTCCTTTTTTTTTTTTTAGACAGGGTCTTGCTTTGTAGTTCAGGCTGGCCCTCAGCTCACTATGTAGCCCAGGCAAACCTCAAACTCAGTAATCCTCCTGCCTCTGCCTCCCAAGTGCTGGGATTACAGGTGTGAGCCACCACACCCAGCGAGTTAGTTCTCCTTTTTACCCATTTCTCTACCCACCCTATCACCCCTACCTCCTATATACATATGCTGTCTTTCTCTTTTTTTACATATTTTTTCTTTTCTCTTATTACTTCCCCCTACCCTTTTCCTTTTGAATATTTTCTATTTCACAATATCTATCATACATTTACATCTTCAGATTCTCATACTAGTGAGAAGATATGATATTTACACATCTGTGACCTATTTATTTCACTTATGAGTGTGTCCTGAAGGAAGGAAGGTAGTATTAGCTAACCTGTTTTGCAGCAAGTTTAGTGTTTCTATTTTAATGTATAGGTCTGTAACCCACTTTGATTTTAGTTTAGTACATAGTGAAGGAGATAGGTCTAGCTTTAGTGTTTGGCAGGCTAAAGCTATGAGAAAATTCACAGCAGTGAATGCCTACACCCAGAAAACAGAACAAGCTCAAATAAAAAATCTAATGCTGGACCTCAAGTCACTAAAAAAGGAGGAACAAGACAAACTGAGATCTCATATTAGGGAGGAAATAAGGATCAGAACAGAAGTTAATGCAATGGAGACTAAGAGAACAATACAAAAAAAAATCAATGAATCGAAGAGTTGGCTCTTTGAAAGGATAAATGAAATTGAAAGACCCTTAGCCAATCTTATCAAACAAAGGGAGCAAAAGTCTTAAGTCCATGGTATTGGAAGGAAGAGGGGGGAAATCACCACAGATCCAGTGGAAGTCCAGAAGATAATAAACACCTACTTTGAAAATTCATACTCCAAAAAAATGGAAAATATAAAGAAATGGATTCATTTCTAGACACATATGAACTTCCAAAGTTGAATGAAGAACACATAAAAATATTAAACACCAAGTGAGACCCTGTTTGAAAAAAAAAAGGTTAAACACCTCAATATCAACCTGTGAAATGGAAAATGTAATTTAAAAAATTTACCAACAGAGAAAAGCCCTGGTCCTAGTGGTTTTCCTTCTGATTTCTACCAAACTTTTAAAGAAGAGTTAATGCCACTACTTCTCAAACTTTTTAAGGAAACTGAAAGGGAAACAGTACCCTGAAATTCATTCTGGGGAGCCACTATTACATTTATTCCAAAAGCAGAGAAAGACCTAATCAGAAAAGAGAACTATAGGCCAACTCTCTCTAATGAACACTGATCCTTAATATTTGATATTTTTAATAAATGTAATACGTACTGAGAATTAATGACTTAAAATTAATGAACTTGTAAGAATTTTAAAATTGTCAAATAACTGGAAAAACAAAATAATTGATCTGGAAATATATTGGTTAAAGTTCTGAGAAGAAGTATGACTGGGAATAACATGTTTTATCACAATACTTTTGGATTTTCACTTTATTTTTCAAATATAAGGAATCGTGGAGGCGCTAGGCATTTTATTTTTCAAAAAAAACAATTGCAGAGTTTTTAAGACACTGTATAAAGATAACAGAGATGACTATGTTAAGGGGATATAATTAGTAGTTGAAATGCATATTGGGAAGAAAAAAAGACTGTTGAAAGAGGTAGCGTACATTTTGAGAAAATATTCATGAAAATACACTAATGAAAGTTACATAACAGATTGCTGATGTTATTTATTGTGCCCAATGTAACTAATATTGTTTCATGGCAAAGACACCTGTGATTCACACTGGAGATGATGGAAATTGTTTCCTTGAATACGTCACAAAAGCTATTGATATATTAAAAGGTTTCCTGATAAAAGTAACTGGTTTTTTCTTAGTTTGGATAGCATGTAGCACTGGAGAACTCCTACATCATATATGGGCCTCCTGCTTTCTAATGAGGTCAGAAGAAAAATCATGGAAATACATCTTTAGCATTTATTTATTGCTGCTTCAGCTGTACCTCGGGACTACTCCCCTTAGAATTGTTAACAAAGTTTTGTATTGTGCAAGATTTCAAATATTTGCATGGAATTAGATAATCTTAGCATAAATGTTACATAAATCTATAATTTCTTGGAAGGCAATGGGTGTCTTCCTTGGATCACAAGATAATTTTCTATATTTCAGTGTTTTTCAAATTTTACATTACTTTAAGAGAGAGAAGAGATGAAACAAAAAAATCTTGACATCACTAAAAGTCAACGCAGATGTACTATTTCCTGGCTCCAAGTTCAATCCCGACCTTTGTCACCTGGATTTCAGATTTTTTTTTTTTTGAGAAATAAGCAGATTGGAAATTTTTTATGAGAAACAAGGGGATTACAGATTATGGGGTTTCTTTTTGGCATCATCACCTAAATTTCTGTAATTTACTGAGTTACTTATTTTCCTGTATTTTCATTCTCTGATTCATTCTCCCATAGATGAAAGGAACAATCAAATGATTTTTAAAGTATGTAATAAAAGAGGTAAAACAAATGATTATTTTACCCAATGTAAAAGTGGTATTCTTTCCTGAAATTGTCATCTATTGAAGTTCAAGACACTTTCCTGCTTAAATTTTAGAATATTTTTCACACTACTTGTATCAACATGTGAGGATAAAGTATCCAAAATCAAGTCACTTATTTGTTTTGTACTTCTTTGCAGTCGTGTGTCATGTTTTTTAATTTTTTTAATTTTTATTTTTTTTGGTCCTTACTGAGCCCTGAACCCAGAGCTCCAGAGATGAAGGATGAGAGCCCCCCTGATGAGCAACATCCTCATTCTTTTCATGTCATGATTTTAAACCCATCATCACAATAGCACCGCTTCTAAAATAGCCCAGTCAAGTATTCTATGATTTGAATCATCTTTCTATATTTATTCCCAATTTAATATCATTTAATGTGACTATGTTTGGGTGTAGAAACAGAAGGAGCATTATCTTTGAATACTGGGTCTTTCAAAAGTTCCCACTGGAGCTGTTAATTCAAAGGCATATCACATTACTTGGCTCTGGAACGTAGAATGGTGAAAGATATCTGGTCCTAAAGATACAGGGAATAAGTGGTCCAGAGGTCCAGTGTTTGTGTTCAGCTACATTTTCCTTTACTATCTCCCTTACCATCTTTCTTTTCCTCCTTCAGTTTAGAATAACAAATCTATCATCAAGATAAAAATGTGGTAAACAAGACAAGACTTTGCAATCTTTTCAACAGAACAAAGCAAAATAGTAACTGCCTGCTTTGCCTGCTAGTGTCTTGGCAGGTGAAAGAACTTGACTCCTTCGCCTTTAAATTATTGAGAGAAAAGCAACTAAAGCAGCTATCAGATAAGTCCCCAATACTGGTAACTCCCTAACCCAAGCTACTTTCTACTTGTACTACTGTCCTTAACAGTCCTGTGTGTTGTTTTCAGTCTTGGGTTGATAATTGAGGGTCACAGTCTTGTCCTTATCCAGAGAAATGAAAGACTTCTCATGTTTTTCCTCCATCAAACTCATGTGGTCTGGCCTCAATTTCTGTAGCTCACTCCATTATTATAGCTTCCTACAACATGTTAAATAAAAATTAGCTGATGTATGTATTTCTTTACTTAGTTATATTCTCATTGTAGGTGAACTAAAAGCTACTATAAAGGCAAGAACAGCCTCTATCTTATGCCCTCTGGAATCCCCAGGTCCTAATGGTGTCTATCACAGGGTCGGTGCTTAATTTAGCAATTTAATCTTGGAAATTGATTTTATTGTAATTTACTTAAAAGTGAATTCATTGTAGGTGAATGAGTCTAACTTAAAGACAAAGAAATTTTTTTTCTATGCCAACGATTTTAACACAGAAATTCAAAACTGCCTTCTGTTTTGCTTCTCAGGAAACAAAAAAGTTGGCACTTGATAAAAGAAGCTATATTTAATTTTCTTGGAAGCATATCCATTTGAAGTATATTTAATTATCTGAAGCAGGACAGCATTTGGAAGATATAAGTTTCTGGGTACTGCATGCATTTCTCACAGCAGATTAAAATGCTTCCCTTTACCACGGTGTGTCTTTAACACATTATGAGTCTGACTGCTAGGGAATGAACAGAGTTCTGTTTATCTGATCCGACCGTGACTGAGAAAGCTGATTGGCGCCATCTTCTTCACTCAAGATCCATTTGTTTTAAAGTAGACATTTCCAGTGTAAAAACAAAGTCACTAAGTATCTTAAGCACAAAAGGATTTGCTGACCCCTGCTAGATGCCTCCATATGTCATTATAGTCATTAAAATAAGAGGAAACATGAGAACAGGGAAAGGAGAATATAAAAGAGGGAGATGGGGAAGAAGAGGAGGAGGGAAAATAAAGTGGAGAGAAACAAAGTCTCCACATCTCCAACTTTAGCTTTTGTACCATAAAGCTAGAATTGTGGAGTTTTCTCTCTCAGCTTCCCTTTCCGTACTATTCCTGGAATGTATGGGTCTCGGAGCACATTCAGCAGGCTTGGTTATCTTTCCCTAGATGCTGAATTATGGGCCATCATTTTGCACCATGCATAAAGGGCCACTGAGGGTTCCCAAGTTCTTTAACTAGATTTTTCCACACTCAGTGCCTCATATTTCCTGCCCATTCCCACTTTCAACACTTGGGCTGTCCTTGTTACTGGTTCACACTGTAGATTCAAAGTTGAATTTCTTCCATTTTCTAACAAAAATGAGCCTTACTCATGAACTTCTTGCCTTATGCCAAAATGGAGCCATTGAGTGGTTATTTTAGTCATTTTCTTCAGCCTAGGGAAATGTAAGGGAAAACTAGAAGTTTTAGATAGATAATCCTTTTGGGTCTCTCCCCATACTCATGTATTTAATTTCTTTATCAAAGAATAGCATGGTTCTTGGGAAGTTATATTTTTATATAAGAACCCACCCATGTAATTGAAGGTCATCAGAAAATCTCTTTTCCCAATATAGAGGTAGGTTTTTACTTTTTGCAACAAATGACTCCAAGATGTGCTATAAAATGGCACTCTAGAATCTCTCTTATCAGTTTCTAGCCACCAACAATCACAGAAGCAATTATGACACTTCAAATAGTGATCCTCATTGCTCTAATTAATAGGGAAGCCTTCCCAGGAAGGATACCCCCTGTTCTCAAAGCCCTGGGATTGGAAAGCCTTAGGTCTTTACCATGGTTGCTGACCGTGGGATTCATACAGTGTCACCCTCATCTATCTTCACTGTAATGTGCTCTACATCAACTTGCTTAGCATTCTTACCCCACGGACTTCACTAATTAATTGAAACTCTTTTGATCTTTTAACATTTAATACCTGAAATAAATATATTGATAAATATACTAGGGAGTTGTTGAATTACTAAAAGAGGCCTAAGTAACATTTATAAAATCAGGACTTCAAAAATCACTGACTACAGGGCCGGAGGATTAGCTCAGTGATTCCAGCGCCTGCCTCGCAAGCCCAAGGCCCTGAGTTCGATCCCCGGTTACCACATACAATGCTGGGCGTGGAGACTCACGCCCACCAGCAATCAATACCACATACCACAGTTCAGGGCGTGGTGGCTCACGCCTGTCATCCCAGCACTCGGGAGGCAGAGACAGGAGGATTGCTGAGTTCGGGGCTTGCCTGGACTACATAGTGAGCTCAGAGCCGGCCTGAACTACAAAGCGAGACGCTGTCTCAAAAAAAAAAAAAATTACTGACTACAAAGGTAGAGGTTATCTGGACAAATGAATATGTTGAGCATTTGAGGAGAGATGTTTTGCATAAGCTCACCGAAGTGTTTGCAACACTTGTGGATATTTACTACTGGTAGCGAATGAATCAATTCTCAGAGAGTTAAGGTCAAAATATGGCTTTATCTCATCCAACTGCTTTCTCATTTTCTCAGGGGAAATTAGAGGTCAATTTTTTAGAAAAAAATCACCAAAAATAAATATATAAAAGTAAACGAATATCAATTTAAAGGAACCAATTTCCATTCCTATTATACCAGTTCAACAGTTATGGATTAAATCACAAAACATTTTATTTGCAAAAACATTAAATTATGATGGTATTTGGTGAGTCATCCATAGCTTAAGTAGACAAAGCCAATCTACCATCTGATCTGTATACTAGGAAATAAACATCTTATCTCTATTAGCAGATAATACTGGTTTCCTACATGCTCCAAATAGTTTTGCAAAGCCAAGGATTTACCCTGGGAATTCATTGGAGATTCAGACAAACACCTGTTTCCATTCTCTTAGACAATTAAATTAATTTTTAAGTTATTAAAAATAAATGGCATTAATTATTAAGGATTAATTTATTAAAATTAGACACATATACTAATTTTTAATTTATTAACACTTAGAATTCAGTGTACTGGATCATTCTAAATAATGGGTAATGGGATAGTCTTCTGCCCAATTTTAGACATGGAAACTTTTTTTTTCCTTTATTGAATTTATTGATGCATTTTACATACACATCACCACTACATTCAATATGGAGAATTTATACCTATACATAGCATATCTTATTCTCATTTTTCCCATTCCCCTGTTGTCCCTACAATCCTCTACTCCTTAAAGCATAAGGAGATTTTTATTTCTACAATCAAATTTGTTCCAGATTTTTGTTTCTACAATCAAATTTTTCTTTCTCTTCTTTACTTTCCTCTGCCTCCCCTTTCCCTTTGAACATTTTCTTCCTATTTCACAATACCTATATCATAGCATTCTGGACCCATTATAGCTTCAGTTACTCATACTACAGAAATTATATGTTTTTTACACATTGGTGTCCTATTTATTTCACTTATGAGTATGTCCTCCTCAAGGTACATCCATTTGAGTATAAATGGTTCAAATTTATCATTTTATGGCTGAGTAATATTCCGTTTTATTTACACCCCCCCCCCACACACACATCTTCTTTATCCCATCTCCAGTTGATAGGCATTTGGGCCGTTTCCAAGATTTAGCTATTACAAACTATGCTGTTATATACATGGGTGGACATATCATGAGATATGATGCTTTTAATTTTTTCATGTTGATAACTACCAGGATCAGTTAACTTAGAAACAGCATTTTTTTTCTATACTTCCCTGGAACCTCAATCTTTCATTTCCAATATTGTTATTAAAAGTGTTCATTATCACTGGGCATGTTAAAAAATAAAATCTGCAAAATTCATTGTAATGTCTTACTTTGTTCATTAAAACAAGTCCATATCAACCAAGAAAAATTAAATAAGTTATGCTACACATGATATTTTAGAGAGTATGCACAATATTGTACATATATAATTCAATCTAAACTGAATATAACATGAGTTATTTATCTTTATTGTCACTCATGAAGGATAATTTAACATGAGCACTTCTCAAACATCTACAGACTGCCATTGTTGGTTGTAATTTTTAAGAATTTATTTAACAAGAAAAATATAACGCTACAAATAAGATTGAAAATACACAATCTGTGACCAGAAAAAATGTTCTATCTGTAAAGTCTGAGTAAATCTAGGTAAATTGTCTAGCATGTTCAAGGTCCCTGATCAATCCCCAGAAACCACATATAACAATACCAGGTGTGATGATTCATGGCCACTGGCAATCAGTACCACATAACACAGTAGCACATTCCACAGTGGTAGCCCATTCCTATAATCCCAGCACATGCGAACCAGAGACAGGAGGATTGCTGACTTCAAGGTTTGCCTGGGTTACATAGTGAGCCCAGGGCCAGCCTAAACTACAAAGTGAGACCCTGCCTTAAAACAAAACACCCTAAAACTAAACTAAAATAAAGGAATATTCAATTCAATAGGTAGCAAAAGACTGAATTTATATAAAGTAAATTAGTAAAATCTGTTTAGGAATGAATATAAACATGAAGTATGAATATTTAAGAAGTTACAAAAATGACAGAGACAAATCTTTTCCAGAGGCTTCATTTGAGTGAAAAAAGGATACATTTTCTGTCAAGATAGTTTCAAATGTACATGTTAGCATTATACTAAAAGTCAGCTGCTAATGTTTTAATATTTGATTATTATTAGTGCCTCAAATATTTAAAATATTACATCATGAAGTTTTTAACTGAAATAATTTAGATATTCTAATGTCCCAGGGAGCATGTACACAGGCATTACAATAAGAATACCTTCCTGTTAGTGAAATTATGATGATGTTCAAATGTACAACAATGTTTCTTAAGAAACGCAATGTTATGATAATCCATCTCCAAACTCATGCACAGTAAATTATATTTCATATATAAAAACAACTATGTTCATCAGTATTTAATCACATTTTGCAAATGTAGTGATAACTTTAATAAATGTCTCAGTTTAATATCTTTTAGATTGTTTTCCCTTGTTTTGAATTTAACTCTCAGTGATTGAAGCGGATATTCTCTAATAATATATACATTTTATCAGTCATTTCATTAAAGTGCATTTACATTTTTGTTCTAATAATAATAAATATCAAGTTACAAGATAAGAAGCAGTAAGTAACTTGCAACTAATACAGACAATATAATGAAATTATAACAGCAAAAGAATGGTAGAATGACTATAACCAAAGATAAAAAGCTAAATGATAATGATTCCCAGATAAAAGCAAGCAAAAAGAAAGCTTCATATACTCAGAAATTAAAAGTAATAAAGTGATTTTTGTTCCACAACTTCTCTAAGCTGGTGCTATGAAAAACATGTTTTAAAACACTTGAAGAGTTACTAAAAATTCAAAAATTATAATAAATATGTAACTATAGTGTAAAATAAATTTATAGTGTAAATACATTTAATTTATTGTTAAATGTAGTAAGTATAATATAATACATAAAATGAATTTAATAAATGAAATAAATTTAGAGGATATATGCAATAGAAATGTGAATATATTGTAAAATAGATCAGTAAGGGTAAAACAGAAAGAAAAATGGGCATATGACTTAAATGAAGCATATACCAAAATGAAGGCACAGTGAAAATTTCATCAGTAGTACATTCAATGTAAATGGATTAAACAATCCAATGCAAAGCCAGAAACTATCAGACCAGATTACAAAAACTAACTTAACTTATAAACTATAATTAAATTATATGTATACTCAGATTATTACAGTAAGAGACACATGGCCATTAATTGACTAAAATATTTCCCTTCATTATCCATGCTTATCCCATTGTTTCTGTTACTTTCTGTAAATCTTTTCTTGAGCACTTTTAGTTTAACACTTTTCAGTTTGACTATTGTCAGCGCTTCCATGTTTTGAACTGATTCAAAATGCTTCCCTTTCGGGGTTATCTTGACTTTCGGGGAGATCCAGGAGGGCCACATGAAGAAAGTGGATGGAAAGGGGCCACAACGGCTTCTGAGTCTGCATGTCCAGTTGACAACCCTTAGCAACAGCATTCGCTGAGTTCTGATCATCCTCATGAAGACTCTCAGAGAAGGGGACTTATAGGAATGCTTCAGAGAGTGAGAAGTATGATAGGATAAGGACCTTCAAAGTGATGAGAAGTATTCTGGGGAGATTTACCACAATGTGTCTTTTCCCTTAATAACAATTTATATTGAAGCATTCACTGTATATGTCGACCACCCATGTATATTTTTTTCTACAAGAAAAATACTTAATATTCAATAGCTAGCCAATGGAAAGTGATATTCCATGGAAACTTTCACCAGATAAAGAGCTAGATAAGTTTTATTAATATCAGATGAACTATTTCTAGCAAAATATTTTTAACATAAAAGACATTTTTCTAAAGATAAACAGGAACATATAAATGTATGGACACATTAGTAAAAGAAAAATATTATTTTAAATAAGGAAAATCTGCCTAAAGAGAAAGACCCAACTATATTAAGCAAAACACATAAATGAAGGTACAGAAGAAATTTCTGCAATAACAATTGAAGACAATAGTATAATATATGCAGCAATTATGTAGACAATTAACAAAGAAATAAAACTAAACAAGACTTAAATCAAATGGCCTATTGTATGAAACGTTTGACCCCCAAAGCAAGTACATACACTTCCCAAATTCTCATGAAACATTTTCATAAGCAGAATGAATGTCAAGCTATAATACAAATATCATTAAATGCAAAGGAAAAAAAATCATACCACTGGTACACTCCAAGCATGGTGGAATAAAAGTAGAAATTACTGCCAAGAAAATCACAACTATGTGGAAGCAACATTGTGCTAATAACTAATGGGTGAAAAATTAAGTCACAGAACGTCAAGTGTCTGCCAGTCCTCAAAATGGGAGTCTGCCTAAGGCCTGTGGGGAGGCAGCAATTCATTACACAAGTTCCAGTGGCCTAAATTATTCACCAAGTGTAAAGCTAGTTTGTCCTCTCCTTGGATACTGAGCATTACTAATTTTGAAGCACACTCTGCTAAGAAGTAATTTTCATAAAATGGAATAGGTAGCCCCAACACAGTGCCAGCAAAAACATTCACACATTAGTGTAAGCAGAACCAATATTATCAGGAAAAGAAAAGACAAAAGAAACAGATAAAGGTGTATGGCAATCAATCAAATGCTGACTCAAAAAAAAAAGAGGCAACATATAAAAGAAAAGTATCTGTCGTGTTTTTCCTTACCCTTCTTCTGCCTCCTCTATGGTATGGTGACAATCTTTTTTATGACATGATGACCGTCTAGAGGGCAAGCTGTCTTCCCAGCGAAGGGCCCTAGTGCCAGTTTCTGGAAAGAAGATAATGAGCACATTTGTAACATTTTGCACTCTTATATTTTGAAATTTTGAGGATTACCTGCATAATTAAAAGCGATGCTAGTCAAGTGGTCACATAATTCAAAAACTCAGACCAGGTAAGAAGTAAAGGTTGTTATATAACTTGGCAAGATAATATAAAATCTCAAAAATGTCTGAAGCAAAACAATGTTTTAGATATATAGTAGGCCTCTTGACCCCTGGGAGGAATGGTTAAGGTACTGCTTTGTGGAAAATGAGAACACTCAAAAGCACTCAGAATTATAGAGTAATTTTGAAACCCATATATATCAGAGAAAGACATATGATTAGTAAGTATCTAAGAATACCTTACATAACTTTTATCTCAGGTTGATGACTAGCCTTTCTGTATGTATGGACTAATATTTTAAAAGTACTGTGAAGAAGTTTTTTAATAAAATGAGATCAGATCCCATTTAGAAACCACTGGCAGAGCAATAAGACAACCAACAATATGGGAAAAAATTCTTTAGCAGCTATTCCTCAGACAAAGGGATACTGTCTAGAATAAAAAAGAACTTTAAAAAATCAGCCCCTCCAAATTCAAAGGCCTAATTCAAAAATGGGCATCTGAAATGAACAGACATCTTTTCAGAGGAAGATGTAAAAGGAGCTAAGTAGTAAATGAAGAAATGTTCAATGATAATGGTCATTTGGGAAATACAGATGAAAACAACACTGAGATTTTATCTCACTCCACAAAAAATAGCTGCTATTTTGAAATCAGCCAGCAACAAATGCTGGAAAGGCTGTGCAGAAAAAGGAATCCTTCTCCACTGTTGGTGGGAATGTAGAATGGTACAACCTGTATGGAGATCAGTGTGGAGACTTCTCAGAAAACCAGGATTAGAGGTTCCATTTAACCCTGCTATTCCCCTGCTGGGGGTATACACAAAAGAAATACAAGATTCCCATCACAGCAGTATATGTGCAACCATGTTTATAGCAGTCCAGTTTGTGATAATTAAATCTTGGAAACAACCAAAATGCTCATCAACTCTAGCCTGACTAAAGAATATGTGTTTTATTGTTGTTGTTTGTTTTGCTTTTTGTTTTACTCAAATGGACATACCTTAAGGAGACACTAATAAGTGAAATAAATAGACCACTGATGTATAAATATCATATCTTATCTCTGCTATGAGAAATGAAGATTTGAAAAATGAGCTCTAGTGTGCATGATAGATATTGAATGATAGTAAATATTTAAAGCAAAATGGGTTTTAGGGGTAAGTAATAAGGGGAAAGAAAAAAATTGATAATAATAAAAGGAAACAAGGCTTGTGCATGTGGGTGCAGGGGGTTGTGGGGCAGGATAGGAAAGGGGAAAAATGAGAATTAGTCATCTGACTTCCTGGGACAAGTTCTCAATTTGAGCATGGTCATGATGTGTATATATGATGTACCAATAAAGATTCAAATTTTAAAAGTGCTATAATATAGAATTTGCATTAGTTGCTATTCATGACAGGAATCTGTTTAATATTACACACACATACAAGCAAACACACACATCCATATATATGGATTTACAACATGGATTTATAATGACAACTTGTAGAGTCAGCTATATAGTGCATAACTGCTGTCTGTGTGCTAAGTATATTAAGGATCCAGTTGATAGTCAAAGACTTGGTTGTAAAAATTGTCTAATTTTCTCTTGAATTTCATCTGCAATTCATTGATTATTTTTAATTTCCATGTGTTTTTGTGTTTTGTATATTTTTAGCCATTGATTTCAAACAAGTGGGGGGAAATGAGAAAATCAACAATAGAAAAATAATGCAAGGCAGTATTAAATCAATTCTACTCAGTAACAATTCTCAATTATCCAATTGAGATCTCCAGATTGGTAGACTAGATCAAGTAAGAAAATCCAATAATATGCAGAACATTTCTTTCAAACATATTTAATTTTTAAAAGTACAGATTAGGACCGGGTATTTAGCTCAGTGGTTCTGGTGCCTGCTTTGCAAGCGGAAGGTCTGAGTTTGATCCCTGGTACCAAAACAAAACAAAAGAGTTTAGAATGAAGAGTAAAAACAATATTTTATGAGATGAGAACCCAGAAAAAAAGCAATTCTTGCTAGTTTAATTTCAGACAGAGTGAACTTCAAGCTAAGTCTGACCAGAAGAAAGAATTAAGGTCACTAAATGTTAGTTAAGGGAACAAGTGAACAGGAAGATATAACATTTATAAACATATACACACCATATATGTGTGTCTCATACATGTGTGTGTATGATATATACATATCATATATATGGTGTATATGTGATATATATAGTATGGTATGGTATATATATGATATATGATATATATCATATATACACCACACATATATACCATACACACACATACCATATACATGCACCATGTGTATATGTTTGTAAATATATGTGTGTGTATGTATGTATGTATGTATATATACTGTCTTACCTAGCTTCAGAAAACAAACACTAATGGACATGAAAAAGACACATAAACATCAATACAGTAGTAATAGGAGACCTCAATACTCCACACTCTCAAATGGACAAATTAACTATGCCAAAAAAATCAACCAAGAAATAACAGAGTTGAAGCAAACATTTGAACAAATGGACTTAATAGATATCTACAGAATGCTTCCATCAAACAATAGAAGATATGGATTCTTTGCAGCAGCACATGGGACTTTCTCCAAAGTTAACCTCACACTAGGCAATAAAGCATGGTTAAGTAAATGTAAAAGATATGAAATTGTTTCATGCATATTATCAGATCATAGTGAAAAGAAATCAATACTTAAAAAAACATACAAGCCATCCAAACACATGGAAATTAAAAAATACTCTCTTGAATAGTCATTGAGTTGCAGATGAAGTTAAAGAAGAAATCACACAAATTTTACAATCAGGCCTTTCATTTTCAACTAGATTCTTTATATGTTCAGCACACAGACAGTCATTATACACTCTTCCACACTTGACTCTGAAAGTTGTCTTTATGAATCTACCTTGACACATTTCCACTTCACTGCAAACTCTCCTGGTAATAGACCAGCTACAGCATGAGGAGACATAATCCCACTTTTGCTTGTAGTCATAGCTAAAACCTCAATGGTTCTATGATACTGTTACAATCCAGGGCAGGATTTTATCAGTTAAAGATACGCTTGGGATGGACAAATTCCTAATCACAAAAGTTCCTTCTGACCTATAATCTTCACCTACATAGTTCCTCATTGTTCTAGGATTATTGCCACTATCCTCTGAATCATCTGTTACATTTGTTACTCCCAATTTACTGAATAAAGTTGTAGCAAGCTCAGGGTCTTTTACTTTGCTGCATAAAGCAGCACTGATCAAGCCCGAAGCTCAGCTTTTCTAAGTCTCACTTCTGTCTATCTATTAATTAATTCACCGTACTGCCTTAGCTCAAAGGAAGCTAGGACTTATTGCAGAGGTTCTAGTAATGTCCCTTTTCCTGTTCCTCGTATGCTTTCACTGGGCATGCATTACCCAGAATCACTAGCAAACTGGTAATAGGATTACAGTGGAATGCTGGGTCTGAGATTTGCAGATTCATGAAAACTGAGGCCAAATGTGGTGTCTGGACATGGGACTATGATCTTAATTATTTAGCTTATAATATTCTAGGCGTCTCTTGCCAGGCTGACCTTAACATCTCCCATAGTTATCCCACTGCAGAACTTTAACACTCAGAGCCCTGAAATGATGCCAAATCACAGCTGCTCTTAGTTCCAGGTTCAGCTGACCCCTGCCTAGAATGGCATCTGACCAAATGCTCTCATCAAGGGATATGGCAGACTCTTGGATTGGAGTCACTCACCCTCTGTTGTACTGCACGGTATTCATGGCCACATTCCACTAGAGCTTTTCTCCCTGAACGGCTCTCAAGTGAACTGCTTTCACTTTGTCTCTTTATGATCAATCTTCCCTTCTCAGGAGTAAGAGCCACGAGTTAGGAGATGAGGAGACAGTGTAGATTGTCCTTTCCCACTTCTGGCTTGTGGTCTGTCTCTTTAGTTTCTCTATAGGCTCCAGTCTTCCCATTAGATCTTTCCTGGATTTCAGGGGTACACATTCTTTCTTTTCTTCCCCAAGTTTTTATTTTCCAGTGTCTAGATTCTGAACTGTGAAGAGGCCGATTTGCTGCAGCTCACCACTCTGCTGTCTTGTGTTACCCAGCTCAATATACCAGAAACTATCAGATGCAATCAAAGCTGCTCTGAGAAGGAAGCTCATAGCAGTGAATTCACACATCAGAAAGACAGAGCATACTAAAATAAATAACCTAATGATCAACTTCAACGTCCTAGAAAAACAAGAATAATCTTAACTAAGAAGGCAATTATAAAGCTAATACTAAGAAGGAAATTATAATGATCAGGGCAGAAATCAATGAAACTGAGACTAAAAACCAATACAAAGGATCAGTGAATCCAAGAGTTGTTTCTCTGAAATACTAAACAAAATAGACAAGCTCTTAACTAAACTTACCAAAATAAGAAATGAGAAGATCCAAATCAGTGCAATTAGAAATGAAAAAGGTCAAATCAACATAGATTCCCCTGAAAAAAGAGTATTGATAACTGCATTGAGATCCTGTATTCTAACAAAATGGAAGATTC
>PVIC010010094.1:0-44121 GCA_004025085.1 Thryonomys swinderianus
GCTGGAATTACAGGCAAGCAGCATCACACCTAAATTGATGTGAAAATATGAATTAAACATTTAAAAAATGTATCCCATAATTCCAAGATCTGAAATCTACAGACATAAGACTACTTATATAAGTTTTCTTTGGTTTAGAATATATATTTTAGGGCCGAGGATTTAGCTCAGTGGTTTTGGTGTCTGCTTGGCAAGTGATCGCTGGTAACCACATATCACAGTGCTGGGGGTGGTGGCTCATTCCTGTAATCAATCCCAGCACTCAGGAGGCAGAAGCAAGAGGATTGCTGTGTTTTGAGGGTGGCCTGGGCTGCATAACGAGGTCAGGGTCAGCCTGAACTATAAATCGAGACCCTGTCTCTAAATAAATGAGTAAGTAAGTAAATAAATATATGTAAAAATAAAACATATATAATAGTACTATGGTACTACAATTCATGAATTTCATTTTTTATTATGTATGTTTCTTTTGGCTTTTTCATGGAGTTTTTCTTGACTTTTGTTCATGCTACTTTATTTTTCTATGAGCTTTGTAAAGTTTTAATTCCATAGTCATAGTTGTTAAAATTCTAGCTATGGAATTTTTTTCTTTCTCAAACAGAGTGTCTCTGTGCTGTCCATGCTGGTTTTAAACTTGTTGGCTCGCGTGATCCTCCTGCTTCAGCCTTCCAAGCACTATAGGCACGAGCCATTCTTCTTGTGTTTTCCCTGCAGACACTGGAGACCTGGTCTGCCTTATAGTAAGATTCTAAGCACATACTTACCAGGACCACAGAGATAAATGTGGGGCGACTCTTTGTATAATTTCTGCACCATGTCAAGGTAGATAGATGTTTTTCTGTTTTGGGTTTGAACTACCGTTACTGTTATGTCTGTTCTGGAGGCTTAAGTCTGAGATAGAGCTGTTAGTGGCCAGATGCCTGTGACTCTGCCCCATGCTGCTGTCTTGGCTTCCAGTGGCTGCTGGCAGACGTTGGCACCCCTTGGCTCACCATCACGCCACGCACCATCATCTTTCTTTGCTACTGTCTCACGGGTGTGTCCCCTTTTTGATGGGACCAGTCATGAAGTCTTCACACCCAGCTGCGATGAGTGGAAGGTGTCGCTTTGGCTGGTGTTTCCTCCCTGTCCCCGTGCTGTAGTGGGCAGGAAGCGGAGCTCTGGGTCTTCCGCAAGCTCTGGACCGTCACTTGTCCTGGTTCTGAGTGACAGGCGGAGGCACCTGCTCTTTTCACTGAGGAGAGCTCTCCAGAGGGTAGAGGCGAGAGGGTGGGCGCAGGAAGGGGTGATGGCGCTTATCAGAGGTGCTGTCCCCAAGAGCCTTCATTCATTTGGAGATTAGGTGTGTCTCGAGTTCCTACCTGTGCCATTCCCTGTGCTGGGCCCCGGGAAGACAGATAAGGCCACCCGTCTCTGCTCAGCAGCCGGTTAACCTCAGTGAGGGTTAGTGAGGGGGTGACGGGTAGACGCCTGGGGACACTGACCTGCGCACAGTGTGGAGGGAGGAGGCCTTGTCTGTGCCCCGAAGCTGTCTGGGACCATAGCTGGGAAATGCTGAATTAAAAAAAATTTTTTTATTTTAAAAGCTGTTTTTTATTAGTCTATGTTTACAGTACATAATGATCACATTCGCTGTGGGGAGTTGGCACATGTACAGAGCACATCTCAGCTCCTTTTTCCTCCCCTCTCCCCTTCCTCCATCTTTGGTCCCTTCCCTTTTGCAAAAGATCTATCTTCCTCTTTCCTGTGATCTGTGTTTTTGTTTTGCTCTTTATTTATTTTGGGGGTTTCTCCTGTAAGACAGACAGTGCAGTATTTAAGCTTGTGTGTCTGATTTATTCCACATAACATTCTGGGCTCAATGTGCAGCTGTTCTACCAAAAGCTCTAGCTTGTCCTTCTTGATGCAGGACAGTACCGCCTGGTGTGCAGATGCCACACTTCCTTTATCCGGGGAACTGTGGAGCCTTCCGGGTGCTCACTGAGGCTGACAAGGGTCATGCTGTGCATTCTCAGGAGCCACCCTTCCCCTGGAAGAGAAAACACAGGCTTTGCGAGCAAGGCCGTCTTCTATCTGCATTCTCTCTGCATTGTGTGGGTGATCTTGCAGTTGGTTTATTGACCTTCCTAACCCCTCTTTCCTTGTATGATAAATAAGAACAGTTCAGACAACTTCCTAAGTCCTCCTATTTTATGCTTTCTCTTGTTTTGTGGGTGCGAATGTAGACTGTTAGAAAGTAAGAGATCAAAGTATGCAAATGTGTTCATAAACATCCAAGCTTGAGCAAAAGCCGTGTTCGAGTTCATGTATTTGTAGATGTAGTTCTCTTGGTCACCCTGGCAATGCCTGGCCTCCGACCAGTTGTCTAACTTCCAATTAGGAGTTGGGGATAGTTACAGTGAATGGATGTTTGTTGAATGAATATATTTTGATGTCTGCAACCAGATGTTAGCCGTGTGATTTTTCACTTGCCCCAGCTAACTTAGCTTTGCTTCTCTCGCTAGATGACCTCTCCCTGGAACAGCACAACCTTCCTTTATCCTCCGTGGAGTTCCCGCCAGAGATGAGCCCCACACCCAGAGCTGCACATGTGGCCTTAACTGAGACCGCTCCGGGGTCCCCACCCAGCCGGTCTCTCCTTGTCATATCCTCTCCATCTGCCACGACTTTTGATACGACTTTTTTAAACCTTGGGAAACAGACCCAAAGTACAGTGGCTCATAGCATGTTTGTGGCTAGTTATGGGTCAGTGACAAGTAACGAGGTGCCTCTTGGCGACGATGACATGGATAACTTCTTGCCAGATGCCCACTGCACCTCTTCACAGATGGTTTCCCCTTTGCCCTATGTCACAGCCAGCCCACCCGGGCTGCCCCGAGAAATGCCCGAGCCTGTTCTCACTCCATCGCTACCCACCATTTCTTTCCAGCATGAAGAGATGACCTTGCCCTGGCAAAGCACAGTGCAACAGCAATCGACCTCTGGCGAGTCCCCTGGTCACTTTGTCACTTTGTGGTCGACTTTTCCCACCTCTGAGGGTGGAATTCCAACCCCTAGTAGGAATTTGGTGCTTTATCCTCCAGAAATGCACAGCCAGTCATCAAGTAGGACCCTGCGAGCGATTGTGGCTTCGGAAAGGGAGGGCCTAGGACCCCTCGTTATCAACTCCTGGCCTCTGGTGTCTCTGCTGTCAGGCAGCGCCCCCACTGCGCAGCCACCGGGCCCCTCGGCGGACGCCTCCGCGCCCCCAGATGATGTCCTGGCCACAAGCATGCAGAGACAGCTGGGTGCGACCACGGCTCCGAACCAACCCCCAGGAGCCACCATCTCTCTGGGAGCGCCTGTCACCGCCACCGCGTCGCACGGAGCCTTTGCTTTCAGCAGCACACATTTTGCTTTTCCAAGCCCTCTTGCTTCTGCCTCTTTTCCTGCCCCATCAGCAGATGTCTCCGGTCGCGCCTTCCTTCCTCGAGAAGCCAGTGAAGCATCGGAGTTGCCTCGCCGCCCCCTGGGCCCCAGTTGTAGGGATGACACACGTGTCCCAAGCCCGCCATCCACCCCCACGCGGTACACCGGGTGTGCGTCCTGCGCCCTGGCCTCGCCTCAGCCTGCCCTGGCCACGAGCATTGTGGACGGAGACGCAGGGTCAGGAGACGGGCCCGAGACCCTGTCGGAGGCCACGCTGCAAGGGAGCAGCCCCTCTCCGTGGAGCAGCGTGGGCATGGACTTCTCCGATTCTGAGGAAGATCCTCAAGAATTTAACACCCCTTTCCCCCCCAGGCCTGTCGTCTCCCTCTCTTCCAGACTCTGGAGGCGCTCAGAAGCAAGCAGCAGTCTCTTGGCCGAGGTGGATGCGAGCAGCATCACCACCTCCCCCGGGCCCCCTTCCCAAGGCCACGCGGCCGCACCAGTGACACCGCGTCCCACTTCTGTCTCCTCTTCTGTGGCCGCTGACGCAGAGCCGTCCACGGGGACCACCGAGTTCTCCTCAGTCATCGCCAGCCTCTCCCTCGATGCTTCTTTCTCTGTCACAGCCAACAAAAACTCCCCGTCACTTGGCACCACGGACCAGAATCTCTCCGCTTCTTACAGCTTGGTTCCTGCAGTAGCTTCTTCACTTCTGTCCGCCCATGAACCTGCCTATGGTTTTGAACATGAAACTCGGAGTCTTTTGGATTTTGCATCCAGCTTCTACTCGACTCCCCCGCTGGAATTCAGCAGCCCGGCCCCCTCTTCTTCAGAGGTTCTTCCTCCTCCCTCTCCGGTGCCGAGGGACCTGTCACCCTCCATGTCTCCATCCTTTTCCTCCTGGGACCAGGTGTTCGTGTTGTCTGCCTCTGCCAACTGGCTCTCACCTCAGCTTCCTGTCACGAATTCCACAAACTTCGAGTTTTCTCGACTCTTGACAAGTTCAGACCTTGCTTTAAAAACATTCGCTTTTCTACCTGGTCACTCGGAAGTGTCATCACTCTCCAGCTTCCCCTCTGAGTCTCCCAAGTTGGCTGAAGCCTCCACAGTTTCGCCGTTGGATTCTGAAGCTCATTTTACCTCAGCTTTCACTGCAACTACCTCCGATTTGGGATTTTCATTCATTCCCCATGAATCTGCAGTCACCACACTGGAGCCCGCCAGCTCTGAGCCCAGCCTGGACGTCCTGACTGCCGGGACTCCCTTCCTGTCACTGTCAACAGCTTTCCATTCGACCCCTGTTTTAACTGAGTCTTCTGTGTCCTCAGCTCTGACACCTTCCAGTAACTCTGTCGGAGCCCCAGGTGAGCACACCTCCACCTCGCCCTCTGCCTCCAGGGTCATTCCCACCGGACCAGCCTCCGCCCCTGATGTGCACCCGCCCGCAGTGTCCTCCTCCGCTGCCTTGGAGCTGAGCCCTTCGCCTCCGCCCACGGAGCCAGCTGTCGTGGGTCCCTCCTTCACACCCACGGGTCCGCCGTGGAACACCTCTGCGGAGCCGAGCGCGTCCAGTGCTGGCGACACCGTGGACGGCGCCCTCAGCGGCCACACTGCAAGTCAGAGTCCCCAGGGGAGCAGCACGGCTCCTCCCCCACCGTCCCTCCATCCTGTGAACACCGCCACCCTCGAAGCGCCAGTCGGTACTCCAGCGCTAGTCACCACCAGGCCACCGTATGTGTGTGACATTACAGTGCCTGACGCCTATCTGATCACAACCGGTGAGGCTTTGCTTCCGGTCACCTCTCTGGGGTGGGGAGTCCCTCAGGTGCTGTGACACAGCCCACCCCGGAGCAGGTGCTGCTGCGGGACCCAGAACCCAGGAGAGTGATTTCCCCTCCTCTGCCCACCTCCTGGGAGCTCCCACATGGTTACTTAATCTCTGTCTCTTCAGGTATTGTACTAGGATGAGAGAGGTGCTGCTTCATTAGTTACTGTAAAGATTTAAATGTATTGGTACACATAAAATATTATGGAGGAGACGGGCCCGAGACCATGTCAGTGGCCACGCTACAAGGGGGTCCCTGGAGCCTTGGAAATACCCACACAATGGTACATATTACTTTGTCATTGCATTAAGAGCGAGAAAACGAGGACCCAGGATTTAGCTCATAGTGTTTTGGCATCTGCCTTGAAAGCAGAAGGTCCTGAGTTTGGTCCCCAGTACCACATATCGCAATGCCCGGCATGGTGGCTCCACTCATCACCAATCAGTACCACACACCACAAGGTCTGGCGTGGTGGCTCACGCCTGTAATCCCAGCACTCGGGAGACAGAGGCAGGAGGATTGCTGAACTACAAGGCGAGACCCTGTCTCAAACAACAACAACAACAACAACAACAACAAAAACCCAAATGAACAATTTGAGGGAGCATAGAAGTTTTTGACAGGGCCTTTGTGTTTGGAACTCATCACCTACATGTGGAGAGAGGATGGGATGTGTGTCTGTCCTCGGGGTTCCTCTGCAGGGGGTCTGGTGCTGTGGCCCCTTTGCCTGGTCCCCGAGGTTTCCTCCATGAGAAGCGATGCGGCGGTGCATCACTTGTGAGCCATCAACACGTGCTTACTTCTAACCTTGCCTTAGCTTCGGTGGGGGAGGGGGACGGAAATGAATGGGGAGGAGATGGCAGGGGAGCGGGGGTGGGCGGGTGGGTGGAGAGGCGAAGAAGAGAGGGGAGGAGAAGGGCCAACGGGTCTCTGTCTCCGTGCTGAGAGCGGCGGCCACGGAGCCTCTGCTCGCCACCCTCTAGGTGCTACTGCTCCCCACCCAAGGGAGCCTTTGCCATTCGCATGGCAAATTCCTGTGCACGTGGCATGCGTGAGGTGCTCATGGAGGCTGCGAGTGGCACCGCGGAGAGTGGAACATGGCAGGAAGGCGGGGACCGTGTTTTCTTGGGAGCTATGGTAACAGCGGAGTTGTCCAAGGGTGGCTGAGAAGGTGAGATTGGAGTCCACCTTAAAATAGGAACAAAGCACTGTCATCTGGGTGGATGGACAGTGTCCTCCAAGTAGAGGGACACCAGCATGGACATCAGACCAGGCCACGGAGGGGTGCTAATCAGGTGAGGAAATGAGCTTGGAACACAAGGATGAACTTCAGTCTGCAGGGCTCTCTGCCTGCGAGAGGTAAAAGTTTCTCATGGACTGGCCACTGCTCTTCCTGTTTTTAACAAAACTGTTAAAAAGTAGGTAGTAAGTGGTTGGTTATAAGGACCTTGTTAGAAGTTACTGAAAGCTTCTGAGAGTCTGTGATATTTGCAGTTGTAATATTCTGTCTTTTAGAAGTTTTCTATTTTAGAAGTATCTCAAAGAATATCAGATTGGGCTGGGGATTTAGTGCAGTGGTTTTGGCATCAGCCTCACAAGTGCAAGGTCAGAGGTTGATCCCTGATGTGAAAGAAAGAGAGAGAGAGAGAGAGAGAGAGAGAGAAAAGAAAAAGAAAGACAGACAGAAAGAAAGAAAGAAAGAAAGAAAGAAAGAAAGAAAGAAAGAAAGAAAGAAAGAAAGAAAAGGAAGGAAGGAAGGAATATCAGATATCATGCAGTATAAATTTAACTTTTTTGTAGCATTGGGGTGAAACTTAGGGCTTCATGTGTGGTAGGCTGTACCACTGACCGACGTCTCCAGCTCAAATTTAACTTTTATATGTGCTATGCATTGAATGACACTTGCTGTCCCTTATCATTAGATATCTATATGTTTGCAGCTTTTTGGGACAGTGTTCACCCCTGTGAGTGTATAAAAAGTACGAGAATTTGGAAAAATAGTTTTCCTCCTTGTTAGCGATCAACACTACACGTACTCTGACAAGTTAGGGCAGGAGTCTGCTTCTTGTGGAGCAAGATGGAAGCCTTGAAGCATCACTTCCGAGAGTTTTTAAAGTCTTGTGTTTTGCCGCTAGGGCCACAGCCTGGAGACAACCCGGTGTTTGTTCTTGGCTCATAAAAGTGGGAACCAGAGCTCTTCATCCCCTCTCTGGCCCTGGCAGTGCTTCCTGATCTCACCCACCAGGGTGGAGAGATTTGCGTGGCATGCTGAGCTCATGCCTGTGCCGCTTCCCTGTGACCTGGGTCCATGGCGTCCCTCTGGGCTGTCAGTGGCACTTAGGTCCTTCCCCTTGTCCTGCCTGCATCTGGACCTTCCCCGGGGTGATTCTGGGGCTGCTCACACACCGTGACAGAAGGGCACTGACGTGAGGTGGTGGCTTGGATTTGCAGTGCTGGCCAGGAGAGCGGTGCAGGAGTACATCATCACAGCCATCAAGGAGGTGCTGAAGGTGCACTTCAGACGCACCGTGGAGCTGCAGGTGAGTCCTGCTGTGGGGTGGAGGCCACGCTGTGCTGTGAGTCTGTCTGTCCCTCCCTGTCCAGGCTCACTGCTGCCCCTGCTCTGGTCTGCACTTATTTTTGCCAGGGAAGCCTTTCTTTCCTGGTTCCAGGCCGGGCCAGCCTTAGTCCCTGTGGGTGGAGTGAGTGTGTGGACAGAATAAAGGACTCTTGGACCAGAGGCCTCAGTTTGGGATAATCTCCATGACAGTTTTGCTTTCCTTGATTTGTATTAAAGAACTTGGATTGGAGTTTAGGTTTTGAGTTTAAACTAGATTTTAGAGACCTTTTCTTCTTTTCATGCATTCAATGGGATAGAAATGAATTTGTACATCTATTTTAAATGTTTTTAAATTTTGAGACAGGGTCCTTGTATAGTTCAGGCTGGCTTTCTGATCAAGGCCATTATGTGACCCAGGATAGCCTTGAACTCAGGGCGATCCTCCTGCCTCAGCCTGCCAAGTGCTGGGATTACAGGTGTGTGCCACCGTATATCTTGCGTATCTTTTATATGGACTCTGTGATGGTGGCCCTCTCCCGGATGGGCTCAGGGAATTTGGCCTGTATGAACCTGTACTGTTTTTAAGCAGAGCCACAGTGGCTGTGGAGCACATGAAGTAGGAATGGCTGAATTAGGTCCCACCAGTGTCAAAATGATGATCATATATGAAGCAGTATGTTTTCATTTGAACTACTGATACATTTTAAAACTTAATTTATTATTTTTCTCTCCAACACAACTTCCTTTAAGTTTGGATTATCTTTTGCACATTTTATTTCCCTAGGTTTATGAACTGTTCACTGACTTCACTTTTCTGGTAACGTCTGGCCCTTTTGTTTACACGGCAATATCGGTCATTAATGTCCTCATCAATAGTAAACTTGTGCGGGACCAAACTCCTTTAATCTTGTCTGTGAAGCCTTCATTCCTGGTGCCTGAGTCCAAGTTCCAAGTTCAAACAGGTGAGAACTGAGCATATAGCAGTTGTGATTTATGAGAAGAATTTTATATATGTATATATTTATATTTTTTTAAATTGAGGATTTTTTTTTTGAGACAGAGTCTCACTTTGTAGTTCAGGCTGGCCCTGAACTCACTATGTAGCCCAGGCTAGCCTTGCACTAACAGCAATCCTCCTGGTTCTGATTCCTGAGTGCTGGGATTACAGGCGTGAGCCACCATCCCCAGCACTGTGATATGTGGTACTGGGGATCAAACACAGGACCTTGTGCTTGCCAGGCCGATGCTGGAACCACTGAGCTAAATCCCTGGCCCAAATTGGGGATTGTTTTTAACTTTTATTCTTTGAGACAAAGTCTTGCTGTGTTGTCCAGGTTGGCCTTGAACTCCTGTGTGCCATCATACCTTGCTTTATTATGTAATTAAAACACCTAATTTTATAATTATGGAAAATTTAAAGATATACAAAAGTAGAGAGAATAATTTAATAAATCCCTCTGTACCTGCCATATGCTTCTAGCAGTTTTCCACCCCTAGCTAGACTCAAGTCCTCTGTATACACCACCCACCACCCCTCCATCCTGTCACTTTCAGGCAACATATTATCTCACTCAGAAATACCTCAGCTTCTGCCTCCAAAGGATAAGGCCTATTCACACACACACACACACACACACACACACACACACACCCCAATCTACCACATCATGCTCCCTAAAGCTAACAGTAACATCATTGTGCACTTTTATTGCTAACATATACAAAAGTAGAATAACATATTATTCTTACATGTGCTCCTTATGAAGCTTAAGAACTAAAAAATGTATCAGTTCTGTTTCATCTCCCTCCTGCAAACTTGTTTTTGCAGATGCAGGTGTATTTTGCAGCAATGTCAGATACCACGTCATTTCACCAATAAATGTGTAAGAATTCATTGCTTATGAGTTTGCATATATTTGGAGTGTTTGTCAGTTGTATTTTATGATGGTTAGATTCTTATCCTAGCTATTTTTCCATTTTAAAACAATGCCCATCACCTTCATATTGCCTGTATTAACTTGGTACAGAGTTGACTGTGCATGTCCATGAGATGACATCTAGAATGTCACCATCCTTGGCTGGGAAACCACTGGGTAGCCCTGCCCATCTCTTGTGGCCCCAGGAAGCAGTTTAGAAGCCTGTTAGAGACATGTCACACTGTAGCCCTGAGAAGGAGACAGGCAGCATGTGTGTCTCCCACTAATTCAGGCTTCTGTGTGGCTTAAGACACTGACCACCAGTAGCATGCTGTAGCGTACCCACCTTGGCCCCCTAGGGTGGCCTTGGCCTTGTGGAACCTATGGAACCTGAGACGTGGCTCACAGCTGATAGTGCAAGCCTACCACTTGAGCCTAGGTCACTGAAACAGCTGAAGATGTTGCTAATGTGATTGTAGCTGAAGAGGCTACACAGACACCACATTAAAAGGCCTCCCTAGAGGCAAAGCCACATGGTTTTTCCAAGAAACCGCCAGGGCACACTGCCAGGAGAAAGTCATTCATTAGAAAAGCTATCCTGTGTAATGATAGAGGCAACAATGCCTCTGCCAGACACACAAACAATGTAGGGACATACCAAGCATGAAAAAGAGATGTAAAATGATACTTTCAAAGAAATGGTCTGTGGCAGTAGACCCTAAAAAACAGAAATCAGTGAGTTGTCTGAAAAATAATTCAGAATAAGGGTTTTAAGGAAACTTAGAAGGTTACAAACAATTCAGTGAAATCATGAAGACAATTAGGAATTGGCTCAGCAGGAAGTTAGATATAAAAAGCACTGAAACAAGACACAGCTAAAGAACATAGTGAATGAAATAAAAAATACAGCTGAGATCTTTAATAGCAGAATGGATCAGGCATAAGAAAAAATTTCTGAGCTTGAAGATAGGCCTTTTGAAATAACACAATCTAAAAAAAGATTTAAAAGAGTGAAAAAAAGGCTTTGAGACATAGGGAACACCATGAAGTGTGCAAATATTCACATGATTGGGTTCCAAAAAATGATAAAAAAAACAGACACAGAAAAATCAGTTCAGGAAATATTGCTAAAGATATTCCAGATCTTGGCAAAGATACAGAAACCTACGTCAGAAAGCTCAAAGGGCCTCCTCATAGAGTCCTTAGGAAGATTTTCTCTGAGGCACATTGTAATCAAACTGCCAAAAGTACAAGGCAAATTGAAAATTCTGAAAATGAACCGAAGTGTTGAGTCTTATCCAAAGAAATGCTCATTACACTAACAATAGACTCTCAGGTCTGGAGAGGAGACACAGTTAAAGTTCTGAAATGAAAAAAAAAAGGCAAAATATATTGCTTATCTTATGGGACACTTGTACAAGTTATTTGCAATCCAAGGCTTTATTGCATAAGAAAATTGAGCAACATTATTATGAATGACCAGTGGATTGATGAAATAATAAAAGGGACAATTAAAAATTTCTTGAAGGCTGGGAATTTGGCTCAGTGGTTCCAGTGCCTGCCTTGCAAGAACAAGGTCCCAAATTCAATCCCTGGTAACCACATAAAACAATGCTGGGTGTGGTGACTCATACCCACCAGCAATGAGTACCACACACCACAATGCTGGGCATGGTGGTCATGCCTGTGATCCTGGCACTTGGCAGGCAGAGGCAGTAGGATTGCTGGCGGTATGAGGCTAATTTGGGCTACATAGTAAGCTCAGGGCCAGCCTGAACTACAAAGTGAGACCTTGTCTCAAAAAAAAAAAAAAAATCGGAGATGAAAGATAAAATTGATAGTGTAGAATTACAGAATATCAATAGTGACTTGTGATCATCTGTACACCAACACATTGGAAAAATCGAGAAGAATACATTTGTGGACACATAAACATACCAAAACCAAGCCATGAGTACACAGAAAACTTGAACAGACTAGTAAGAACTAATGAGCTTGAATCAATGTAAAAAAGTTTCTCAACAAAGAAAAGCCCATGATTGGATGGCTTTACTGATGAATTTTATAAAACCTTTAAGAATATATATGCAGGGCCGGAGGGTTAGCTCAGTGGTTCCGGTGCCTGCCTTGCAAGCGCAAGGACCTGAGTTCGATCCCCGGTTACCACATATAATGCTGGGCGTGGTGGCTCATGCCTATAATCCCAGCACTCGGGAGGCAGAGACAGGAGGATTGCTGAGTTCGCGGCGGCTTACCTGGGCACCATAGTGAGCTCAGGGCCAGCCTGAACTACAAAGTAAGACCCTGTCTCCAAAAAAGCAAAAAAAAAAAAAAAAAAAAAAAAAAAAAAAAAAAAAAAAAAAAAAAAAAAAAAAAAAAAAGAATATATATGCAGAAGACATTCCAGACACAATCTTTGAAGCTAGCAAGATCCTGATACCAAAACTGTACAGGAACACAACGAATATAGAAAACTATAGACTAGTATTTCTGATGACTACAGATGCAAATATTTTTGCAAAAATTAGTGAATTGAATCTAATGACATATAAAAAATATTATCTACCATGATCAAGTGGGATAAATCCCAGAGATATGAGATGGTTCAAAATATGCAGATCAGGGAGCATAATATAGCACATGAACAAAATGGAGGATATCACAATAGATGGAAGACGAATTTGATAGAATTCAACATCCCTTCATAGAACCCCAAAAGAAACTATACAGAGGTAATCTACCTCCACACAATAAAAGCTTTATATGGCAAACTCATAGCCAGTGTCAGACTGAATAGAGAAAAGCTACAATTTTACAATGGAAACAATGCAAGGATGTCTACTTTTACCACTTTTGTTCAATATATAGTTCTTCTGGAAAGCTTAGCTAGAGCTACAGGTAAGAGAACAAAATAAAGAGCATCTAGATAGAAAAAGAAATAAAAATGTCCCTGTCTCCAGATAACATGATCTTATATATAGAAGAACCAGAAGATTCCACCAAAATTAGAATTAATAAATGAATTCAGTAAGATTGCAGGACATATTATCAACATACACAAACCACTTTTTTTTTTTTGGCTTTTGAGACAGGGTCTTGCTTTGTAGTTCAGGCTGGCCCTGAGCTCACTATGTAGCCCGGGCAAGCCTCGAACTCAGCAATCCTCCTGCCTCTGCCTCCCGAGTGCGGGGATTACAGGCGTGAGCCACCATGCCTGGCACTGTGGTATGTGGTATTGATGGTTGGTGGGTGTGAGTCACCATGCCCAGCATCATATGTGGTTACCAGGATCAAACTCAGGGCCTTGTGCTTGCGAGGCAGGCGGTGGAACCACTGAGCTAAATCTCTGGCCCAAACCACTTTTATTTTTATTTAAATTTTTAATTTTATAAGTAGCAGGGATCGAACATAGGACCTTATGCTTTAGAGGCAGGTGCAGTGCCACTGAGCTAAAACCTTGGCTCACTAACTTTTAAATATACCAATAATAAATTGCTGGGAAAGAAATTGAAAAAGTACTTTTGTTTGCAATAGCTGCCAAAACAACAAAACCCAAAACCCTGCTCAGGAAACTGCTAGGAGTAAATTAAAGAAAGGGAAGGGATGATCTCTACAGTGGAAATTACAAAACACTAATGAAGGAAATTGAAGAGGACACTTACAAAATGGGAATGTATTCTGTTTGTGAATTACATTGGGAGAATTGCAGTTATCAAAATGTCCATACTATCCAAAGTGATCTACAGATTCATTGTAATTCCTATCAAAATACCAGATATCATTCAGAGATAGAAAACAACAACAACAACAAACCTCTGAAATTTGCACGGAACCACGAAAGGCCCAAGATATCCCAAGCAGTCCCAGAAAAAAGAACAAAACTGAAGGCATTACATAACCAAACTTCAAAGCATATTATAAAGCCATAGTAACAGAAACACACAGTATTGTATAAAAGGAGATACATACACTGATGGAACAGAATAGAGAAAAGGATCCTTGTGTTCATACGAACTGTTGACAAAGGCAGTAAGAACATATATTGGAGAAAGGACAGTCTTCTTGTCCATAAAATATCAATTTCTCTTCTTGGAGAGAAAGGAAGGAAATTGGGATCCATATCCAAGAGTCAAAAACTAGACCCCGTCTCTTCCTGATAACTCAAAATGAAAAAAGGTAACTCAAAATGAACCAAAGACTGGATGTGAGACTGAAAACTGTGAGACACTGAAGGAAAACACAAGGGAAATGCTTTAGGATATTGGCTTTGGCAAAGATTTATTGGATATTACCACAAAAACACATCCAACAAAAGCCAAAATTGACAAATGAGATTACCTTAAGCTGGAAAGCTTCTTTACAGCAAAGGAAAATATTGCGTGAAGATGCTACAGAATGGGAGAAAGTACTTTCAGACCATTTGTCTAACAAGGGATTCATTCCCACAAAATATAAGGAACTAAAGCAGCGAAAGGAACTCAACAGCAAAACCTCAAGTAATCCCACTGAAACATGGGCAGAGGACCTAGATGGATATTTCTCAAAAGAGGATCTACAAATGGCCCCAAAGTATGAAAAATGCTCAATATCACTCATCACCGGGGAAATGCGAATCAAAACTACAATGAGGCATCTCACCTCCATTAGAACAGCTACTGTAAAATAAGAAAGCAGAGCCCATGCTGGTGAGGATGGGTAGGAGGGGGGACTCTTGTACACTGCTGGTGGAAGTAAGTTAACATAACCATCATAGAAATCAGTATTAAGATTCTTCAAAACACTAACAGTTGAACTGACATAAGGAGCGGGATTTACACTACCGGATATTTACCCAGAGGAATTGGGATCAGTATGTCAAAAAGGCATCTGCATTCGCATGTTGAATCGTCTCTGTAGTCACAAAGAGTGAAGATGTGGGGTTATCCTGCGTGTTCACGGACAAATGAATGGGTTAAGAAAATGCGGTGTGTTTACACAGTAGAATATTGTTCACAAAGAAGAATGAATTCCTCTCATTTGCAGCAAAATGGATGGAGAATTGGACATTAAGTTATGTAAAATAAGCCAGGGAGAAAAAGCCCAATATCACGCTTCCCATTTATAGACAGAACCTCTCAAGTGGATCCTAAAGAAGTAGAATGTAGAATAATGAGTGTTGGAGACTGGGAAAAAGGTTAATAGCCACAGGAGTACAGTGGAACAGAAGGAATAACTTGTGATGTTCTGTGGCACTGTGGGATAACTGTGGTTGCCAGGAATTAACTGTATATTTCAGAACAGCGGAGAAGATTTTGAATATTTCCAACACAAATAAATAATAAACGTCTGAGATCACAAATAATGTCATTTACCCTGATCTGATCACTGGTGTATTCATATGTTGAATGTTACACTCCACTCCGTAAAGACATGCGATTACTATGTGTTAATTAAAAGCAAAATTGCATTTAAAAGATTATCTTAAAATAGAACACTTAAACTTGTGCTTTGGGTGAATTAGTTGACCGCAGTGCTGTCCTCTTCCCTCTCTTCATTCTGTAATCCTTAAGAAGGGCCGCGCTCCTAGGGCTCTGATTGCTGTCCTTCTTTTCAGTGCTTCAGTTTGTGCCTCCGAGTGTGGATACCGGCTTCTGCAACTTCACCCAGCGTCTGGAGAAAGGCCTGACGACCGCCCTGTTTGAAGTGAGAAAACACCAGCAGGGGACCTCTAACCTCACCGTGCAGGTGAGGAGCTTGCCGAATACAGAACAGAATGTGGTGTCCTTTAACGAGAAAAGATTCTCTGTGCTTCATGCCCCTCCACTGGAGGAAACCCAGATCATGTGGGTCAGGTTGGCGACCTTCTGTGGCATGGTGTCTCCGTGGCACGAGTGGGCCGAGCCTCCAGAGAAGAGATTGTGGAGGGAGCTGAGGGTGAGGGGGGGAGCCTGGAAATCCACAAACATCGCATAGAGAATGATGCCTGGTTGGGGGGGTGGAGCCAGCAAACTGGGGTCTCCCTCCAGCCTGAGTGTGAAAGAGCTCATCCAAATGCATGGGGCTGCCGGGCATGGTGGCTCACGCCTGTCATCGCAGCACTCGGGAGGCAGAGACAGGAGGATTGCTGAGTTCGGGGCTTGCCTGGGCTACATAGTGAGCTCAGGGCCAGCCTGAACCTCAAAGTGAGACCCTGTCTCAGAAACAAACAAACAAAAAAAACAAATGCACGGGGCCAGGAGAGTTTCAGATTTGGAAGCTTTTAGAGTTTTGGAATATTTGTATGGATTTCATTGGTTGAGCTTTCATAGTATAAAAATCTGAAACCTTTGAACATCACAGTGATGCTCAGAAAACTTGAGCTTTGGGAGCGGCTCACATTTTCAGAGAAGGGATGCTCTGTCCATTTTATGGAATAGGGAGGTTCAGTGCTTCAGTCAGAGGCAGAGGAGATGGGCTGTGCCTAGAGTACTGGCTTTGTATGTGTGTCGTGGATGGAAACGTGATATTTTTGTGATTTTCTTTTGCAGTGCATGCTAACTAGATTTTGGTATTTCTGGATTCGTCTTCCACCTTTCTTAATTTTGTCCTCGCATTTCCCATCTTTATTCTCTATTTTCACTGATTTTCTACATCCTTCAGGTCACTAATTTAAGTCCTCTGCTGTGGCTGGTGTGCTAGTCAACCCTTCTCTTGCACTGTTTTCTGTAACCATTTTTCCCCTTTTTTCTCCTCTGCTCTTCCCTGCAGCCTTGCCTAAGACGTTGCAGGGCTCCCCTCAGGTCTCACAGTGCATCGGTAGGACTTAGACAAGCTGCCTTCCACGTCCGACTTCTGCTCTGTTCTCTCCGCAGGCCTCTGTCTGTGCATTCATCTTGGTGCTTGGCTTTGTGCTGGTTATTTCCTGAAAATGTGTGGAGATGACTGATTGGTTGCCTGTTAGGGATGCAGAACCAGGATGTTCATTTTGGCTGTTGGTCCAGCTTTTCCTCTCAGCCACAGGCTCATTTCTGTGTCAGCCTTGTCCCCTGATGGAAGACCTCAGCAGGGCTCTGGGAACTGGGCAGAGAAGGTAGCATAGGCTTCTTTCTCCCTGCAGTGTGGATGGGGCTGCCCCAGGGTCAGGCCAAGAACATGCTCTGGGGACGGGTTTCAGAGCAGAGCCTTCTTTCCCTCAATGTCTTTTGCTCACCCTGGTGTGCCCTGGGGTTTATCTGTCTCTGTCTCCTTTTTGCATAGACTCTGGACCTGTTGAGCCTTTCGGTCCTCTTGGGCAGGGGCTTGCCCGCCTCAGTTCTCCCTGCTCTTTCCCTCTTCTGGGAGAAGTGGCGCCTGTGAGGCCTGTGCCAGCCTGGGCGTGACCATGGGAAGGGAAAGAGGAGGAGGTGTTCCACTCAGCTCTTGCAGAGTTTTAATTAATTATGCTAATTAGGCCTGGGCTAGGGCGCCCACCTCCCGTCTGAGCTCTCTCGTGGCCCTGCTGGGGGCTCTGGGCTGTGCTTATGCATGTTTTGGCTTCCCTCTGTTCTGGTTTGTTTCAGTATGATCCTGTTCTTTCTCCATTTTAAGAAATTTGACAGCCGTTTTGGTTTTCTTCCATTCCCAGTGCTGTTGTGGATTTACCCCCTTCATTCAGTTTATTGTCATTTCAGTGTGATTTGAGGTAAACGCAGAAGGAGAATGAGTATAAATACACGTGTGCAGTTCATCACTTAATACGAAAAGCATTTTCAATAAACTGAGTGTTGAAAGACTTGTAAAAGGGAACCAGGTTACAAAGCCCATTTCTCTTCTTTAAGTGGGGACCTTTTAAGAAAAGCAAGCGGACTAGTGTGAGAGAGAATGCATAGTCGGGCTGTCAGCTGAATGTTTCTTTGCTGAAGCTTCTCCTGTTGCTTTCCTGCAGGTTTTGAACGTCACCGTGGCCTCCTCCAGGGTGGCGCCCCGGCGGGGCCCCGTCAACATCATCTTTGCTGTTAGAAGCGCGCAGGGGTTTCTGAACGGGTCGGAGGTGAGCGAGCTGCTCAGGAACCTGAGCGTGGTGGAGTTCAGCTTCTACCTGGGGTACCCGGTGCTGCAGATTGCCGAACGTGAGTTCCACACCCCGTGGGCAAGGGCGAAGTGGCTATGGGTATTACTGCTGCTGGACTTCTTTTCTAAAAACATATTTTTAATTTTTAAAAGGGGCTTGAGTATCTTAGAGCAGTTTTGGGATCACAGCAGAAGTGTTCCAAAGGTTCAGAGGTCTCCCCTGTTCCCACCCTCTTGTCACCAGCCTCTCTCATTACCAGTCCCCCGCCCCGTGGCCATTTGTTACAGCCCCTGAGCCTACATCTGTGGCAGAGTCCATAGTCTGTGCTGGGCTCAATCTTGGCAGTGTACAATCTGTGGATCTGGACAAATACACAGTGACGTGTTTCCACCACCATCTCTACGATGGAGCATCATATAGAGTATTCTCACTGAGTTCTTTCTTTTAAAGGAAGTGTTTGATTGAAATTCAGAGTATAGTCAAATGAAATCAGAACTTCTCAGATTCCAAGCAAGGTGGGCCTTAGGAGCTCTGTTCAGGCACTGTGCTCCTCCCTACTTTTCGTTTTTGAGAGTAAAGAGGTACTATTATAAAGTACTCCAAGCCTAAGTGTGATGGGCACTCCTGTCATTCCAACGATCGGAGAGGCTGAACCTGGAGGATCTTGAGTTCAGAGCTAGCCCAGGCAACTTAGCAAGACTTTGTCTAAAAAAGAAAGAAAGGAAAAGAGAAGACTGAGTATAGCTCAGTAGTAGTGTTTGCCTGGCACATGTAAGATACTGGGTTTAATCCCCAGTATCAATAAAAGCAAATGAACACAGACAAAAAAAGAAGCATACAAATAAAAAGCCCCAAACAAAGTGCCCAGTCCTAGAAGGGTAACCTCCAGGTGGAGAACTGACCTGTGGGTGTCAGGGGTCATGGTGGGAGCACACATGACTGAAAAAGGGGGGTTGAGGGGGGCTTTGGGGTGATGGAATTCCCTGTGTGCTCACTGCAGAGGCGGGTATGTGACTGCCGCCATTCATCAAAACAAAGACTGACAAAAGGGCAGAATTTTACTGCATATAAATTGAAAAAAAAACAACAACAAGACTTTTCATCCTGGTGGAAGTGGTTAGATTCATAGGGCAGCTGGAGGTGTTTCAGGAGGGAACCACTGTGAAAATAGTAGGTTCCAGAGTTGAAATCAGGTCAAAAAAAATTTTTTTTAATTAAATTCTTTTTCAGAGTGGAAATGATTTGTAATGTTTTTCAGTGTATGGTTAAGAAAATTTTAAAAACCCGTAAAATAGAAGAGTAGATAGGGATAAAACCATTGTTTACATACCGGCTGAGATCCTGTGTGCTGGGCGGTGGGGTGGACATGTGGTCGGTCTACCTGAGTCCTTGCTGGGAAGGCCCATGGCTCTGAAGGGAAGGTGTGCGGATGCACTGCTCTGGATGTCCATGGGACTTGGGGTGACCTCTCTGCAAAGGGGTGTCCTTGATGGAGTTGAGAAAAGCCCTTGGTTTTCTGTTCTCCCTCTCATCCTAGACACTGTCACACTCAAAAACCGCTCCCTGTTTGTGTCCTCACACCAATCCAGCGTTTTGTCCTGCCACAGTTAGAGCAAAGCATTGTGGGAAGGACATGGATTGTGACTTACCCGGGTCTCCGGGACATGCCTTTTTGACCGTTGCTGTCATGCTGCTCACCAATTTCTCTCCTTCCCGAACTCTTTCCTTGGCACAGCCTTCCAGTACCCACAGCTCAACTTATCTCAGTTACTGAAGTCTTCCTGGGTCAGAACAGGTATGTTTAACTTACGTCACGTTTTGAGAACATTAGGAATAGGAGGTCTGTGTGGGTAGATTGAGAATAGCAGGCCTTTGCTGTTGCCCAAAACTCAGGGCAAAATGTACTTTAGGTTCTTGGCAAAGAATGAATGAGGAAAGGATTCAAATGGGCTATGAGAAGGTGCCCTGTGGAGTGATGGCATTAAAAAAGGGTTGATCTTCTGTGAAATTCGTACATCAAGTGCAGGGCTGACTCTCCCTGGAAGGGAGTCTTTTGACCCAGAACAGGATGAGGTTCAAAAGTAAAGATGGTTTTTTTTTTCCCCCTAAAGGTGTTATTTGAGTGGCTTCATAAGGGTGATTAAGGGAGTTTGGGAAGCTGTCTCGGGGGCCAGGGTCAGATATTTAGAGCGTGTGTGCTACAGAGAAAGACCTGGTCTGATCTGGTCCCTGGAAGCCCACAGATGCTCAGGGCACAAGCAGCACAGTGCCTGTCACAGGGACAGATTGCCGCTTGTGGGATTCCCAAACCCTGCGAATTCCTCTTGAACACACAACATCCCATGCTGCCCACCCTTTTGCATGGTGTCAGGGCTCTATTTCCCAGATAATTTTCATAAGGATTAAGAGACTTATTATGGTCATGTCTTAGAGAGGCCCGGAAGTGGTTCTGGCTGGAGGGCACATGCTGATTATCTCTCTAGATAACTTGCCTGAGGCAGATAGCAGAAGATAGGCAGATACCCTTTCCTTAGATTAGTTTGCCAGTCTGACAAGATGGACAAGACAGGAACTGCTTCCAGAAGTTCTGAGATAAGCACAGATGACAGAGTATTTGATATGGAGTAAACACTGTGCTCCAGAGCTCCACGAGGGCTGAATTCCTGGGGCTTCTGGCCACGGGGCGGTGCAGCACTTCAGATAGGGAGCTGCACGTGAGAGGAGAGGACTTCTGGGCCTTCTCACCTGTTGGTGGTGCTTGTCTCCATGTTCGTGACTCTGTTAGGGGCATTAGCTCTACACACAGGAGCACGTGCACGCGTGCGCACACACAGGCCCATGCAAGCGTCCTTCTCACTGCTGACTTGCCCTGGGTGCTGCGTGTCCCCTATTGCCCGCAGTCCTCCTGGGCGTCGTGGAGAAGCAGCTGCAGAGTGAGGTGTTTCAGGCGGAGATGGAGCGCAAGCTGGCGCGGCTGCTCAGCGAAGTGCCCACCCGGAGGCGCGTGTGGAGGAGGGCCACCGTGGCCGCCGGCAACAGCGTGGTGCAGGTACTCCGGGGGGGCGCGCGCGTGTGTGTGTGTCCGAAAACCCACTGTTTGATCTTGGCAGTGGGAAACGCCGGGGGGAGTTCTGACTTGGACAGGGAGCAACTGAGTGTGGCAGCATTGTGGGCCAGCTAGAGTCCAGCCAAATACTACCTGGACCCTTAGGAAGTGGTTGGCTTAGCCTTAGACGCTGGAGCAGAGGGGAACTGTCCCAGCTTCCCTACTATCACTTGACCTTGATCAAGGAGTAGTTCTTTTTTTTTTTTAGACAGGGTCTCGCTTTGTAGTTCAGGCTGGCCCTGAGCTCACTATGGTGCCCAGGCAAGCCGCCACGAACTCAGCAATCCTCCAGTCTCTGCCTCCCGAGTGCTGGGATTACAGGCGTGAGCCACCACGCCCGGCATTGTGGTATGCGGTGTTGATTGATGGTGGGCGTGAGTCTCCACGCCCAGCATTATATATGGTTACCGGGGATCGAACTCAGGTCCTTGCACTTGCGAGGCTGGCGCCGGAACCACTGAGCTAACCCTCCGGCCCCCAAGGAGTAGTTCTTTAATTACCAGAAATGTAGCCAGACATGGACTGGTGTCACCAATGGTATCATGGAGATGAATTACTTGTCTAGAAAAGAGCTAATAGAAAGAAAGAGGGCTGCGTTTTCGTTTGTTGTTGTTTTTGAGGTAGGGTCTCTCGGTGTAGTCCAGGCTGGCCTTGAACTCACCGCTGTCCTGCCTTCACCTCCTGGATACCGGGATTACACCCTGGGTCAGGAGCGATGCTCTCTGCCCTCTGTTCTAGCATTTCATCGCTCCACCTCCTGCCGACCCAGTTGTTCCTGCTTTCTCCAGAGCTTCACTTTGGTAAACTGCAGGCAGGTTGCAAAAGACAAATTTATTTGAACTGAAAAGTGGCCCATTTTAAAATGGACATACTCACAGAAGGCTGGAGGTTAGGGTTGGGATTTATTCCCGTCCCCTTGCAAGTGAGGGGGGTTTTCTTTTTTTTCCTCTACCAACTGGTGACTTGGAGGGCTGGGAAAATAACTGGGGTGTTGAGAGCTGCGGCATTTCAGAACCAAGAATCCAGGGTGAAATTCAGAAGTGTGGGTGGGGTTGACAGGCAGGGCTGGGAGGAGGCGCTGGACAAAAAGAGGCCCAAAGGGACACTGGAAGGATGAGGGAGGCGGTTTTGCCTGTGATTGGCAAATGGTCCGCGAGCACTTATACGCATGGTTTCCTCTCAGCGCTGCACCGTTGCTCCTGAAGTAGTTCTTTTGCCAGCTAAATAACTCTAGAGAAATGTGCATACTAATAACCGAGAGTAATCATTAAGCAAGTAAGCATAAAACAAAGAATAAAAATGAAAATGAAATATAAAAGCTTTGCCTTAGTCCATAGCCCTTGGCTTTGTAGAGCTCGGGGTCAGAGAATGGTAAATTTATGCACACAGAAAAAATACAGGACATGATCAGACGGCATAGGGTGGGCAGATTTACAGTGGAAACACAGCCCAGTCATGGTGCCGCATGCAGACCGCATGTGAACCACATTCCGCTCCTCTCTCCTCCGTGACTGAACATTCAGATGTATGAGGGACTGCATGTGCTAGTACAGGGCTCCGCAGCGGGCCTGTGCAAAGTCAGGCCAGCCTATGTGCCCAGCACCTGGGAATGCATAAACAGTAAATGCTTCCATGTGAGAATATGATGTAGCCTGTTTTTTTTAAATTAGTGATAGATAAGAAAATGCTCAATGAAAACAGGCTACACAAGGATATATACAATACAATTTAAAAATTAATATAGAATTTCTGGGCAAAGGGCTGTCAAAAAGTTTGTTTTAATTCAATAAGTTGAATTTCAGGGGATTCTCATTTTTTTCTTTATTTTTAAATTTAACTTATTTTATTTGTTTATTTTTTTTAGATAGGCCTCGCTATGTAGTTCAGGCTGGTCCTGAGCTCACTCTATAGCTCAGGCAAGCCTTGAACTTGCAGTGATACTCCAGCCTCTGTCTCCCAAATGCTGGGATGACAGGCGTGAGCCACCATGCTCAGTATTGTTGTATGTGGTACCAGGGAATGAACTCGGGACCTTGTGCTTTCGAGGCAGGCACCAGAACCACTGAGCTAAATCTCTGGCCCTTCTTTATACTTTTTTGCACATGTTTTTCAACATTTCTCCAGTGACCCATAGAATATCAATAGTGAGCATGTGATTTTGATCAGGAGCCAGTTTTGTGTTCTGGTCACTTGTTCTGTGGTGCTGGGAATCAGGTCTCATGCTGTATCACTGAGCTACATGTCCAGACCTGGAATGCAAGTTTGAAGATGCAATTGAAAATGTTACCTGAAGTGGATTGTGCTTATCTTGGTTCCATATGTGAGTCTGAGTCACTGTTGTCGAGAAAGGATGTGGAATGAGACTTTCTGATGTGACTCTGAGGCTGGACAAGCTTATAGGGTTTTTAATCAAAGGTGTCTGTGATTTCTACGAGGAGAGACCATTTCTAAATTTATCTGAACTTTTTAATAGAATGAATCAGCACATGGTGGAGAGACAGGGTGACATCCAGTAAATTCCCAATAACCCCTTGATAGTGGTTCACTCTAAAGCTAAGAACACGTTGCTGCAGAACACTGTGGGGCGGGTAGGTGGTCAGGGAACAGATGTAGTTAGGAAACTGGTCTCCAGACATCAAGCAAAAGACAGGACAAAGGATGAATCCACATTGTCCAGGGCTCAGAGCGTGGGCCTAAGCTGTGGAGGGTCGTGGAACGCAGTCTGAAGGAGGAGTTCGCAGTGAAATCGAGACCCTGTTGAATTGCCAGAAGTTTTCCCATGGCCAAGGGTGGGCTGGGCTGCTGTTCCCGGAGTGCAGGGCTGTGCCACAGAACTATGTACGGACTGAGAAGCAACAGCTGTGTTTGGCCAACAGCAAATGTACAGATCAAAAATTCAAGTTGCGTGTGTGAGATAAAGCATTTGTTGAGCCTTTTTTCAGAACATCAGCCCAGTGTTTTGCTGGTGTCTAGAAGGGCAATAAAATGATTGCATGTGATTAAGAGAAGTGGCAACAAAATAAAAAGCTGTTTTCATGCAGTACTTAGTATAGCAAGTATACTAGACTTAAAGTACTGATGTGAAAGGACTGTGCTCACGCACATACACACACACACACGCACGTGTACAGAAGTTCTGGGGTTAATCAGAGCTTTAGTTGGCCCACAAGAGCATGAATTTCTAAGGTTTCTTACATCTGGAGACATTCTGATTGACGCATCAGATGGTATAGGGAGGGCAGGGACAGGCGCTGCTGGCCTGTGGCAGGTGCAGAGCAGGGATCATGCTAACATCCTATAGCACTTTTTCCACCAATGAGTTGTCTACCCAAAATAGCAGTGGTTCTGAGCTTTGGGGAGAAGTGCTAACTGGTTCAAGAATGGACTAGGTGGAACCATTCGTAGGTGGAGGGACAGCATCACCCTCCTACCACAGGGTGGCATGTCGGAGCTCCTTGGTGACAGTTCCACACCGCCTGTACTTGCCAACCCTGCGTCTGCAAGTCTCGCTGCCCCATTGTCTCAGAGAGGTCACTGCGTGAGACAAAGCACATTTGTATTCTGCACAGAGGGACTTGATTTTGTGGTCTCTGTTCCCACTGAGGGAGAGTGCCGGGACTCTGGCTGACATGAGGAGCTTTTCACGAGGCCGAGAGTGAGCCCTGGGCACACAGGACTAGGGGATCGAGAAAGGGCGTCCGGAAACACGAGCTCCCACGATGCTGATGGCTCCTGTGGTCTCTCAGGTGGTAAATGTGTCCAGACTGGAGGGAGACGACAATCCCGTGCAGCTCATCTACTTTGTGGAGGATCAGGATGGAGAAAGACTGAGTGCTGTCACTTCCTCTGATCTGATTAACAAGATCGACCTCCAGAGAGCGGCCATCATCTTGGGATACCGAATCCAAGGCACTATTGCCCAGCGTAAGTTCAGGAAGTGTATTGTCTGGACTGCACTGACAGTGAGTGTGAGTTTATAGTGTTCTGAAATGTATACAGTAACCTTGTATCTTAGTCCCTGTGAACAGGCATTATACATGAAATGCTTGTTTTGTTGTTTTTATAGTTCTGGGGATCAAATCCAGGGTCACTTTACCACTGAGCTATATCTTCATCCCTTGTTTGCTTTTTTATTTATTTGAGATAGGATTGTGCTAAGTTCCTCAGACAGGACGTAACTTGGGATCCTCCTGGCTCAGCCTCCCCATTGCTGGGCTTACAGACACGAGCCATCACCTGTGGTCTAGGATGCTTGTTGTGAGAGTTCATTTGCTGTGAGCTCCTTTAATAAGCATATTTCACTTGCTTATTGTTGTGGCCCCTGAGGCTGTTTTTCCTACCCACCCCTTTTGTATCCACGGTGTTGTAGTGAGTCACAGTACCTTATATTAACTTTTTTTTCCATTTGTTTGAGACTAGGTCTCACTATGCAGTCTAGGCTAGCCCTGAACTCACTGTGTAGCCCAGGCTGGCCTCAGACTAATGATGATCCTCCTGCCTCAGCCTCCTGGGTCCTGAGATCATCTTTAATATCCTTTCTCCCATGCCTGTACCATTTCTCTTTTTAAAATGTTTGTCTTGGGTAAAATAAGGTGCTTATTTGCTTTCATTCCGAAACCTCATGTGTCACGCTCAGACCACTGGTGGGGACAGTGAGTCACACAGGAAGCTGGGAGGTACACTCTGGGTCTGTTGGCTCCCTGCAGGGTCTGCACACACAAAGAAATCCTTGATCCTCACCCTTCCCGGGCCGTTCCTCACCCACCCTGTTCTCACACTGCTCTTTAGTCTAGAAAGAAGTATTTTGCTGCTTTTTTATTATTGTTGGAGGGGATCTGGCTTCTGCCTGCCCCACGGGGCGTGGCTGCTCTCGCTTTCTCTTTTCCACCTTTTCAGATTCTGCATACATTTTCCAGTGAAGGGAAGGGGCATGGAGAGCACATTTCTCTAGCTAGACCTTGTGAACCACCCTGCTCTCCTACCACGGAGGTTTTTCCTCTGTGGCTCTTGTAAGACACAGTGAAACTTGCTCCCATCCCTAAAGGGCTTGGGAAATGTCTCAGCATCTGAGGATCCCGAAAAACTCTTTACCGAGTATGTGCAGGAGACAAAGCAGTTTTGAAAAAAGGATAGCTTTGAACTTATCCTCGGTGGCGGGAAGTTCTTTCGCCATGGACGGAAGAGGAAGGGGCAGCGTGGACGAGAACTGTGAGGCAGGTTGTGCTGGTGTATTTGAGATCTGACTGGACAGGAGTGTGGCCTGCTCCGGAGGGGTGAGAAGTCCCAGCAGAGCCCTGCCGGCCAGGTGCTCAGGGTGACCGTCCTGACAGCCAGAGAACGTCCTCCGCCGGCATTGTGCGCTGAGCAGCTGCTGCAGGATTTGGGCGCCTTGCAGGCCCCTCCACCTGGTCTCACCCCGTCCGTCCTCTGTTTTGTCCCAGAAGCCAGATGGGCAATAGTTAACTTTGGACTTCAGGGCTGCTGGTGGAAGGAAGCCTCTCCAGGGCCAGGACCGGCCCAGGTGGCCTTGGGGACACTAGTGTCAAGAGCTCACTTTCCCCTCTTTTATGTTTTTTTTTATTAGGTTAGAACTAAGAAAATATCTCTCCATCCCTGAGTTAATGGCATCATTATTTTTATACTATCAGTTGTTTTTGTGCAGAATAAGGTACAAATACAGATTAAATTCAGGCTGAATTTTAAAATTATCATTTTTTAGGGCCGGGGATGTAACTCAGTGGTGCCAGAGCTGTCTGGCAAATACAAGGTCCTGAGTTCGGTCCCTGATATGGGAAAGGAGGGTAAACAACAAAAATAACAACAACAAAACAAACAAATAATTTTTTTTTAACACTGTCACTTTTCCCTGTGTCTCTTGTCTCTGCTGTAACTTGGCCTGTCTCATAGTCTGGGAGGTAGAGATTGCTTGCTCTCTCCCTGTGGTTCTCTTAGCATGTACCTACCCCTAGAATCTTTTCAGTTATTATGTGTCTGAGCAGAGACATATGGACCCCAAGGCAGGGTTTAGCTGTTGCAGGGTGTGAAGGACCATGAGACGGTCCCTGTCCAGATGACTAAGATGTATTTGAACAGAGCAGACTTGGCATTGTGGCTGGATTAATGGCAGAGTGGTGCAGTGTATCCAGCTCATAAATTTACATAAGAGATGATATAAAAGAATGATAAGGCACCACCTGCAAAACAAAGACAAGAAGAACAAAAGACCTCAGACACAGGAGAGATTAGTATTGTTAGGAAGAAGCCATAAAGGATGAAAAGGTTGGGTAGAAAGAAGATTATTTGGGTTACATACTGGTTCTGAATGGGAGAAGCACTGAGCCTTATGGGAAGCACTGAGCCTTATGGGTAGTACTGAGCCTTATGGGAAGCCCTCAGCCTCATGGGAAGCACTGAGAGGCTGCGGGATGAGGAAATTAGGACACAGGACACATCCTGGGAGCATCCTGGGAGCAGGAGCAGGCAAAGAACCAGTGAAATAAATTTGTGGGCAGGAGTGAGGAAACAGGATCATCCAAGGTGTGAAAGATGGGGAGGTTGAGTACGGGTGGGTGGGGAGTGGCAGATTTCAAAGGAATAAGGTTTTCTGTGACTTAATTAAAAACTGACATTGGTGCCTTCAAGCATTTTCCATTAAAGTTTTTGTTTCAGGGTTCAGAGGAAGTCACAGAAGGGGAACTGAAGGTAGTGTTCGTGGACCACAGGTTAGGACTTCAGTTCCAACCTCAGAGCTTCCTTGAGAAAAATTTCAGGATCCCCTTGATTTTGTATAAAAATTGTTTCCAAGATCAGATGAGATCAGGTGTCTTCAGGGTAGTATGGCCATAGGCTGATTATATAAAAAAATCGTAAAATATATACAGCATAAAACTGGCTGCTTTTTACTAGTTTAACTGCACAATTCAGCGGCATTCACTGCACGCACAGTGTTTGCATCATCCTGAATCTATCTCAGGGTTTTTCATCCTCTTGAAAGAAACTGGCCATTTAATAAGACTCCTTCACTCACGCACCTCAGTCCTGGTCACCACTGTCCTTTCTCTGTCTGCAAATTCACCTGCTTTGGGTACTGCATAGAAGTGAATCGTGTGATATTCATCCTGTTCTGCCTGGTTTCTTTTGCTTACATTTCCAGGGTTAATCCATTTGTAGTGTGCATCTGAATATCCTTCCCTTTTAAAAGTCAGGTGATATCTGCTGTATGCTTATTTATCTGACCCACTGTGCACAGGCATTTTTGTTGTTCCTACCTTTGATCAGTGCTACTATGAACAGTGCCGTCTTTATCAATGTCCACCTGCTGAAGTGTAACGACCAATTGCTTGTGCTCATGACTTTGCTATTCCTCTTGCTGTACAGCACCACAGAACTGAGCAGTATAATATTATTTAGCGATGTTTCCTCAGTGATTCCTCCTTCCTTCACTAGCACTTTGTTCTCCTTTTGTTTTGTTTTGTTTTGTCTGTGACAGAGTCTCTCTCTGTAGTTTAGGCTGGCCTCGAACTTATAGCAGTCCTCCTGCCTCAGCCTCCCGAGTGCTGGGATTGCGGGTGTGTACCACCACACCTGGCCAGAACCTGTGATCCTTGAGGTGTTTGTGTGCTTGTTCATCTTTGTCTCCTGCCTTTAGAACTGTGTCTCCCACTTCATAAATGTCTTTGGATATGTGGTGGGCTTAGTTTTGGCTCACGCATGCTGTGAGCTTTGTGAAGAGAACTGCTTTGCATAGTGTACAGGACCAACTTTGGTAGAGAGATGTCTTGCAGTAAGAATTTCAGGGTGAACTAGTAGAACAAACTAGAAGTCAGGAGACCCAGGACCAAGTGAGCTTTGCTGTTAAGTTAGCCCCGAGCCTTCACACGTCACATTCATTGTGGCCCCTGCTGGGTTTCATGTGCCATCTTTGGTGTTGTGTGTTTACCTCATTGCATCTCCTCTCACCCGGAGAGTGTAACCTGTACTCTTGTCTTGAGTGGAAACGACAGGGCCTCTCTGAGCTCCTCCTGGAAGGAGGCCCAGTGTGTGAGTTAGAAAGCACCACTGAGACCCTCTGCTTCCTCTTGTGCAGCTGTGGACAGGGTGAAGAGGCTGTTGCCGGAGTCTCAGAGCAACAACCTATGGCTCATTGTCGGCGTGGTCATCCCTGTGCTGGTGGTGACGGTGATCATCGTCATCTTATACTGGAAGCTGTGCCGCACGGACAAGCTGGACTTTCAGCCTGACACCGTGGCCAATATTCAGCAGCGGCAGAAGGTAAGGCCAGCCTCACAGTCTTCACAGTCTTGAGGGACAGAGGCAGTGCAGGTCCTTGTTCCTAAGGACTGGAGTCGGATGTTGAAGAAGCTTCTGCTCCGCAGGGCAGTGTCTGCCACCCAGAGCCAGTCCTTCTGTGGAGGTGAACACTGTACCTTCCAAGACCATGAGCTTTGTAAAGGTTTAGATTTGCCATGGGCTCTAGATCTACTGCCATTTTATTTTTCAGAGTGTCATCTGAAGGTTTTATCCTGTCCGTGTGTGAATTCTGTTTCACTACTGGATATTGTTAGAGAACAGATTCTCAGAGAAGGTTTTTCAGATCAGTGTTATCTAACTCTTTTATACAGAATTCCCCGTTGACAGCACCTTTATTTCTCATCCACCATGTTGGAAGTGCACCCATCCACTTGATCAAAACTACTTAATCATTAAGAATTGGTGTACAGGGCCAGAGATTTAGCTCAGTGGTTCCAGCGCCTGCCTCACAAGTGCAAGGTCCTGAGTTCGATCCTGGTAACCACATACAATGCTGGGCATGGTGACTCACGCCCACCAGCAATCAACACCACATACCACAGTGCTGGGCGTGGTGGCTCACGCCTGTCATCCCAGCACTCAGGAGGCAGAGGCAGGACGATTGTTGAGTTCAAGGCTTGCCTGGGCTACGTAGTGAGCTCAGGGCCAGCCTGAACTACAAAGCAAGACCCTGTCTAAAAAAAAAAAAGAAGAAAGAATTGGTGTACAGGGCTGGGGATTTGGCTCAAGTGGTACTGCACCTACCTTAGAAGCATAAGGGCCCTGGTACCACCAAAAAAAACCCAAAAAACAAAAAAGAGCGAGAATTGGTATACATACCTTAAGCATTTTAACTTCAAATAAGTGAGCATTTATTTGCCAGCCTTTCAGTGTGTCCCAATTGGTTTGTTCTGTTCTGAGTGTTCGTTTACTGAGAGGAACTCTGTATGATTTTTCTCCTAATAAACAATACCGATCATGTGCCAGCCATGCTTCCAATTTGGGTTTATTTAGGGAAGAGCAAAGCAATCTGAGTGCAAAACTCTCCTGATTTTTTCCATTGCCTCCTTCCACCCTCCACCCTACTGCACAGTTTTTAAAAGTTGATTCGCCTACACCTAATTTGACAGCAATGCCTTTTTTTTAGCAACCCACTTTTCATGTGTCTTTGCAAAGCATTCAGTTTAGTTTTATGGAAACAGCGATTCTCTTCCACTTGGATGTTTCAACTATGTCTGTAATATTTGACTGTTGCATCAGGTTTCTGGGCAAAGAAATTAACTTTGGGGCAGCATCTAGCTTAGCTGGTGTGAGCAGAACCACCCCCATCTCCTGGAGAAGAGCTCCTAGCTCCAGCGTGAGTGCGGGACTGGTACCCTTCTGTGTTAATTAACCTGCACTGCTGCAGAAGTAGACTTAGTGGACTCTGCTCTGCAAATTTAAGAATAAGCAAGCAGAAGGCAAAAGAACAAGGGATAAAGGATTGGCCTAGAAACCTTTTTTACTCATACTGATTATAACTTTGTTTTTATTAGCAGAGTTAGTTATATATGCTCAGGTTTTGTTTTTGTTTTTGTTTTTGTTTTGGTATCAGGGCCAAGGCGGACAGGTACTAGAACCACTGAGCTAAATCCCCAGACCTAGGTATATATTCTCAAGTGTTTGTATCTTTGCTTATTTTTATATTTTTGTTTTTTGAAAACAAAACTTCATGAGCAAATATAAGAATAGCAATAGTCACTATGGCATGTATCATTATCTTCAAAGTAGTTAAAGAACAAGATATGTCAAAAAGATTATACAAAAAAGAAACACAACTATTTTTTCTCACTGAACTAAGGTAAACTAGTATTATAAATGAAACCAGTTAGCCCTTTATAACCTTTCAGTTTTATTCTGATCCTCTCAGTATGAAGAATTCTGCGTATCACAACCTTGCCCTGTTAAATGAAGAAGAGCTTTATTTTTAAATTTATTTTGCTTTTGTTACAGCGATTTCTTGTGCATTTACCCACGATTACAAAGTCTTGATTAAATTGTAGGAGTGTGGCTCTCTCGGAAGCGTTTTATAGAGGAGCACTGTGTTTACTGCCTGGCTTCACTCCCCATTTGCGCCGCGTGCTGAGTGCCAGGGAGGACGACCTGGATGTGCCGAATGATCACAGTGAGAATTTCACTGGAGTAAGATCCATGATCGGTTAGAAACGTTCTTATTCTGGTGAAAGGATATTGTTACGGGGAGATTTAACCGGGGCTCACGATCCTGTGTTTAGGGCTCTTCTGGTCCAAATTCCTTGACAGCCACCACCCCTCCCGGGGAAGCCCGTCTGCTCTCTGTAGTTTAGTGCACAATCAGGGCCGAGCGTCTCTCGGTTGAAAGTAGGACGTTCCCGCGCTTGCTCCTTCTCACACTTTCACATCCTCGGCGCAGAGCTTCCCGGCAGGACCTCGCCAGGTTTCAGAGGCCGGGTCTGGTGTCCCTGGCCCAGGAGCCCGCCTTATAGGTCTTTGCGTGGGTCCACAGTAGGAAAATCGTGATCTTCCTTTAATTTCAGAGGAAACTCCCTACTTCCTCGGCCCTCTTCTGTGGGGCAGGCATGAAGGGCCCCTGCTTCTGTGCCTGCTGCTTCCTCTCTCCATCCCGCTCACCCCACCCTGATGCTGCCTTGCTATACCCCGAAACCCATTAGCAAATCAGAGCTGCACACATCTGGAAGCAATAAGTCTGCTGACCTACAACCCACACCCCCTTCCCCTTGTAGTGAGAAGGAGGCCTCTTCAGGTTGTCTGGGAGTAGATTATTTTTGAAATATGATAAGCTGGAGAGGCCATTTTGTCATATGTTGAGACAGGAGCCTTTTTTATTTCAAAAAGGAAAGGAACCAGGCCCCGTAGAGCCATGTGTCTGTCCTATATCTGTAGTTCAAAGTACTCGTTACTTTTGCCTAAGAACCCGGCTGGGTCCTTTGCCCTGTGAATGGCATCAGGGGGTGTGGGGTTCCCCGAGGAGCTGGTTCCTTCTGATGGGGACAGTCCACACCCAGTTACTGGCCTGGCATCATGGCCCCTGAGTGGTTGGCACCCTCGCTTGCCCCTGAAGTTGGAACTGCGGGCAGCCCAAGGGAGTCGCCCCAGCCCGTGGATGTCCAGGCGCCAAACTTCGGAGCCAGCGTAGCCGGGCTGAGTGATAAGCACACACGACGTGGGGCCTCTGCCTGCAGGGCTGTAGAGAGGAGGGGGAGGACCAGTCGGCAGAAACAGACATCGGCCTCTGTCTCCCAAGAGCCGGTGGTGGAGGGGGTGACTTGGCTGGCAGAGCCAACAGAGCAGCTCAGGAAGGCTGGGTGCAGCCCACGTCCAGGTGGGAGGGGGCCCAGGGCCTGGACTGGGGCTGGTGCGGGCCACGGGCCCCCGCTGCAGGCTTTTCTCGGGGACCAGTCTTCATCTGCAGTGGTCACTAGGGAAGGCAGTGCAGACCCAAGCGTCCACAGTGTCTCAGGAGCGCCTCTCCCCGCCCGCAGACGCAGCCCAGAGCCCAGGGCTGCTGTTGGAGTCCGGGCTCCACTGTGACGCCGGCGCGGTGTGGTGTGCAGGGCACAGGAGTCTGTCTGCTCAGTCCGCTGACGGATGTGCTGCAGGCTCGGGTCCCCCACCTGCCGTGCCGCAGACGACAGATGACAGTAACCTCCCCTGTCCTCACCTTCTGAGTGGAAAGAGCCTGGCGGTGGTGTGTAGTTTTGACAAATTTCACCCATCAAGTAACAGATGCTGACAGTGGCAGGATCTGTGCTATTGTGTATTTTCATTCACACGCTGTTACTGTTGAGATTTGTGGGGTGGTTTCTGTTGTCATTTTAACTGCTGGGGGCTTCACTCTGCCTCGCCCCCTGTTATATTTATGGCACATGTGTCTGTGAATTCATCAGGCCTCGCTTGTTACTTGGCTGACCTGCTCTCAGACCTCCCTGAATTGTTGACTGACTGTGTGGCCTGGCCCCTCCGTGATGCGAGAGAGAGGGGGCGGGAGGGGGAGGGGAGGGGGAGGGAGGGAGGGAGGGAGGAGGGGAGGGGAAGGAAAGGCGGACCATCTTTCTTCCAAAACAAGTGGGCCCAAAAATGCATATTGAAGACACTAATCTTGACTCTTCTTTTATAAAATACCCACTGAAGCCTATTCTACATGCAGAACCTGGGGATATAGTAATACTGGCCAGACTCAATTTTAGATTTAGAAAAGAAAAGAAAAAAAGGAAATGGAAAAACTAGGCACAGTATTCCAGAAAGTAGGAATGAAAGAAAATGAGCCTATTCCACAAAGGGGATGAGGGTGTTGCCGGGTTTTTTCTCTGTGTAGATGGCTGCTGTTTTGTGTGCAAGCACAGATTAGTTGCCCACTTTCTACTGTAGAAGAGCATGACATACCCAGCCAGCTCGGTGCGTGTTTAAAGATCGACCAAGAGGACTGGCATATTTCATTTATGACATGGAACCTTTTCTTGGTTCCTCATAAAATCCAGGGAGGTGGTGCTTCCATTGACCTTTCCAGAGTTCATTCCATCACCAGCTATTTCCTGAGGTGTACCATTTATGTCACTTCCTGTTGCTGCCTTCAAAATACTGTATCCGAGTTTATATCTATAACTATATCTAAAGCCCGAGGACTCCGTTCTTTGTATGAACTGTGTGCGGTCTCGTCGACCGACAGTGATTACGGTGCTGCCAATCACAGTCGTGTCTGTAGAGTCCACTCTGGCATTTTTGCCGTCTTTTCACGTGTATTGTCCCGTTTGTTTCCTGCCTGAGCCCTGGTGGTTCCTCAGGGAGGGCGTCTAGTGCCTAGAGCGAGCCCTGCACTCAGCGCTGAAGAGGCCAGTGCTGCTTGTGTTTCTGGAGTTCTGTCTTTGCTTAGAGGGGTGATTCTGTAGCTCCTCCACTTTGGTTAAAGGAAACCCACGAGGTGATAAAAGAGGCTGCTGCCCGGTCCTTAGAGACACGCTCTCCTTGTTGGACATATACCGAGAAAGATGGCCGTGAGGTTTAGTAAACGGGGGTGGTGGTGAGAGGACCCCTGATTCTGTTCATTTTGGGAGCTGTGAGGAGGTACAGTAGTATCAAGGCAGTGCCCTAAAGCTGGATGTTGCTTGTTGGATTTTTTTTTTTTTTTGAGACAGGGTGTCGCTTTGTATTTCAGGCTGGCCCTGAGCTCACTATGGTGCCCAGGGAAGCCCTGAACTCAGCAATCCTCCTGTCTCTGCCTCCCGAGTGCTGGGATGACAGGCGTGAGCCACCACGCCCGGCACTGTGATATGTGGTACTGATGGCTGGTGGGTGTGAGTGTCCACGCCCAGCATTGTATGTGGATATTGGGGATCAAACTCAGGACCTTGCGCTTGAAAGGCAGGCGCCAAAACCACTAAGCTAAATCCCCAGCCCCACTTGTTGGAATTTTTATTATCAGCTAGGAGCAATCAGTGTCAAATTTTAATTTCTAGCCAACCTAAAAAGGTTTAGCAGATGGACACTTGAGAATTATATCATAGGTTTGTCAGTCCATTTCAAGATGAAAATATTTATAATTGTGTACTCCATACGTTTGAATAGCATACCAAAATCTGATAGGATTCTATCTAATCATATGGAATAAGTATTTTTTTCAAGTTCAAAAGTTGCCTCTGGCTCAGAGCCAGCCTGAACTACAAAGCAAGACCCTGTCTCAGAAAAAAAAAAAAAGTTGCCTCTGGCTTGTCTAATTCTCACATATATATCATATATGTATACTTTGGTTTTTAAGAGTACAGTTTAATTTTTTGGAAATTTGCATAAACAGGAAAGAACATTAGGCTAGTAAATGTTTGGTTTATAAAAATCATATTCATGGTTTCCATTAAATATGTTACCAACCACTTTCTGGGTGTCTAATACAAATCTAGTAAATACACAGGGATAACAGAGAGAAGCCATAAGGGACAATGAAGAGCAAGACTTTTCATTAAGTCCTCTGAACACAAAACTTTAGTAGTTGTTCCATATGTCCATGAAAATATCCCACACGTTTGAGTAAATGTTCTAGAATGTGTGCAATTCTCTTTTAGTTCTTGTATCCATTCCTTTAATTTAAAGTTGTGATTTTGACTTTTCAAAAGTAAATAAGGAGCCAGGAGCCATGCATATACCTGTCATCGTAGCACTGAGGAGGCTGAGGCAGGAGGATTGCAAGTTTAAGACCAGCCTACGTTACATAGCAAGTCTGTGTCCCCCCAAACCAAGCCAAACTAAAACAGAATAAAAAAGCAGGAAAAGAAAAAAAGTGCCCATGGATCATTTCATTCTTTTGTCCTCTGATGTAAAATAAGGGCTTAACAGCCACACTGAGACCCGTTAGAGCACAGCGTGCAGAACTTTGGGATGTGAGGCCGGTGACCTCCCAGGCTGCGTGAGGTCAGGGCAGACGGTGCTTCCCAGCGTGGCGCAGGGCGGGCCCCGAGCATCCCTCCTCAAGCCGGCGAGAGAAGTGCCTAGACAGAGGGCCTGTCCCTGGAGGGAGGGGCGGGGCCGTGCTGACGATCCCTGTGGTAATCCCATCTCCTACAGCAGCAGGTTGAGCTTTCTGCTTTGCAGAGTGAGTCTGGATGTGTGAAGCGCAGCGACCGGCTCTAACAGGATCTCCTCGATGAATATGGGTGATCTGGCTTTGCCCTTTGTTTCTGAGCAACTCTTTGTACCTTTATGGTACAGTCTATTGCCATCTGCTGGCGGAGATCATTATTGCAGGTCACTTTTCTATTCATCCTGGCGTTTTGGTGGTAGAAAAACCAGGAACCTAAAGTCAGGAACCTAAGCACCAATGTCACTTATTTGTGATGTAGTTACAGCAAATACAATAAACACTTTGTTTTTATATGCAATGTATTGTTGAAAATTGCTCCTTAAACCTGGGTGTCTCTCTTTTGGCTCAAAAACTGTTCAGGGAGATCTTTGGTTACCAAGAAGTATTCCTGCTGAGGTGACCTCTGGGGATGATCCTTCCTTCCTTCCTTCCTTCCTTCCTTCCTTCCTTCCTTCCTTCCTTCCTTCCTTCCTTCCTTCCTTCCTTCCTTCCTTCCTTCCTTCCTTCCTTCCTTCCATCTTTCTCTCTTTCTACCTTCCTCCTTCCTTCCATCCTTCCATCTGTCCTTCCTTCCTTCTCCCCCCCTCCCGAAAGGGTGTTGCTTTGTAGTTCAGACTGGCCCTGAACTCACTTTGTAGCCCAAATTAGCCTCACACTCACAGCAATCCTCCTACCTCTGCCTCCTGCGTGCTGGGATTATAGGTGTGAGCCACCATGCCTGGGACCGGGGGTGATTTTTTAATCATGTAGTTCATTTTCCTATGATCTGCAGACTGGATTTAAGGGAACTGTTGATCGTCATCAACAGTGGCCAGGGGAGTAGCCCAGTGGCACAGCCCTTAGGTCTAACATGCCCAGACTCTGGGCTGAATCCTAGCCCTAGAAGCAGAAGGTTCCCACGGCCCTGGGCACCTCGAGAGCCCTTCCCGTCTCGCATCAGTACACGGTGCAGCTCACAGGTCTGGCTGTACGTTGGCATCGGTGGGACTGTGCGTCCCCGGGAGGGCTCGGAAGCTTCCTGCTGTGAGCGGGGCCTTTCTCTGCAAATCCTTTTCTCCTTCAGCTTCATGCCCCTCTTTTTTTGTTGATCTTTCCTTTTTTTAGAGATTATTTCTTCCCTTGGCTTCCATGACTCCGAACATTCCAAATTCTTCTGTTTCTTAGAAGTCATTTCCTCTTTTCCTCTTTGCTTCCTTTTCCTCCTTGTAGCCTAAATTGTGGGGTGGTTCTCCATGTTTTATCTAGATCTGTATTTGTCTGGAAAAATCCTGATTTTCCTGCTGCTGCCTTCTGGAGAGACGGCTCCTGGCATCCCCTCTCAGCCCGAAGGTCCCCTGAGCTTTGTCCTCCATATCTGTCTTGGGGGTCTTTTTGTCACCTCACACTAAGCGTGTTTAGGGCAGTAGCTGCTGCTGATCCCCTCCGGCCTCATCCTGTCATACTCTTTCTGTCTCAGCCTGCCTGGGCTGCCCTGCCGAAAACTCAGGTCATAGTGGCTTTCCACTCTTACTCCTCCTGTTTGGCTTCCATGTTCTCTGGCTGCTTTCCAGAGCTGTCCTTCCCATCTTCATGGCTAAGATTTTGGGCGCAAGCCACTATGGCTTTATGCGTGTGGCATGTCACCGAGCTCTCTTTCTGGCCCCTTGGGGCTTGTCTGCTTGGATCTCGGAAAGCTGCATGTTTAGAAACATGACGTGGTTTTCCAGATTGCTCAGCGAAGTTAACGTGTGGAGGTGTTTTTACACAGTAGCCCTGTTCTTCCTCCTCAAGTGCGGATTATGTAAGAGACTTCCAAAGTTGCTTCCGAAAGCGGCGAGATGATGAGTGTTTGAAGCGAGTGGGATTTGTGGAAATGTGTCTTTTTCTGTAATAAATTTTTAAAAATTTGAACAGTCGCTATAGTTTTTCATTACACCTCCTAGAACACACTCTTGGTAGTTTCCTCTTACTTCCGAGTCCTACTGGCTGCCTCCGTCTGGCACCTATGCCTTTCCCTAGGAAGTCTTGCCCTGCTGCTCTCTGGCTCATGATTTGCCCCTGTGGTCCCCGGGCAGCTGCTGTCTCAGAATAGCTTTTGCCTTATGGTCTTGCTATTTAATCCTTGTACTTTGGTTTAATCTTTTGCAAGCATCTGTCACAAATTCTAGGTATGAGCAGGACCTGATGCACAGCATTCTAGCAATGCTTGTGGAATTGGTGGTGGCACAAACTCCTCTTGTTTGCCTGCCTGATGCCTCTTTACTGTCCTCAGACGTCTCCTTTTTGTGTGTTAACCACCTCTTTGTATGTGCCTGTGTGTGTTTTAGCTGCAGATCCCTAGCGTAAAGGGCTTCGATTTTGCCAAGCAGCATCTGGGTCAACACAATAAAGACGACATATTGATTATTCACGAGCCAGCGCCGCTGCCAGGACCTGTGAAGGACCACACCACGCCCTCGGAGAACGGAGAAGTGCCAAGCCCCAAGGCCAAGATCCCTTCCAAGAACATCCGCCACAGAGGAAGGTTATTACTGGGCTTTCTGGGTTGCCATTTCTCACAGTACGTTGCTGCTGTTGAGTTGTCAGTTACCGGTGTCAGAAGGGCGACAGCACGAGCCAGGGAGACTGTGAGTAGCCTGGTCACACAAGGCCACTCTGCCGAGCTGCCCCCACAGGCTGTGGGACTCCTGTGTGTTGTAAGGTCAGAACTCGCCATTTGTGAAGGTTTGACAGTGCTTTTAGGCCCGGTGCAGGCAGGTTCCCAGCCAGCGTCACCTTCTGTGGTCTCGCCTGGGGTGCCGGCGGCTGTGTGTGTGACATTTCTGCCCCGTCTGCAGGAGACCTTCACCGTGTCCTCCTGTGTGCTGGCACTTTGTTAGCACACTGCACGAGCTCCTCACACTCCTCCCTGCCTGGCTCCTCATTCCTAGTTAATTCAGTCCCTCTATTGGAGTGGGGCAAGGGGAGAATCACTTACTCATTTTCCACACTGCCAGGAAGTCCCTTGTTGCCCCCTGAAACTGTGCAGTCCCCTGCGGTGAGGTGGAAGGACACGGTCCAGAATCAGGTCTTGGGAAGTGGACGGTGGCTCAGAGCTGGCCAGGCTCGGGCTGCGGAGGCTCTGAGGGTTGGCCTTTGGGCTTCACGGCTGTAACTGCTGATCTGTTGCTCCGTGTGAGAAAGAATGTGGCAAAACCAACATTCAGAATGATGTTGTGATTTCTGTCTTACCGGAAAACCTGCTCATGGGGCCTGGCCTACTTTTAACACTGTAATGGATGTTGAGCATGATCGTTATGAAAGAAAATGTATCAGAGAAAGAGAGAGAGAGAGGCTATTTACTTAATTATTTGGCAAGCTAAGAATAAATCAAACTGTTAAAGATGATTTACTATGCGTGTAAAATTTTGCAAAGTATTTCTTTTCTTGCCGTGGCCTTACCGTGAACAGTAGTCACTTCCCCTTGGTGATTTGTGAATTCATACTGTTGTTCTTCTACACCCTCAGCCTCCATAGGCATGGATTCCACTGATTATGGAGCAGAAATATTCAGGGGAAAAAAAAAATCACATCTTTAGAAACATGCACAGGCCTTTTCTCATCATTATTCCCCAAACAATATGTCAAATACTTCTCTGGTATTTATATTGTAAATAGCAGAGAGGATATAAAGAATGCAGGAGGATGAGCACAGGTTCTGTCAAGCACTGTGACATTTTTTTTTTTTTTGCTTTTTGGAGACAGGGTCTTGCTTTGTAGTTCAGGCTGGCCCTGAGCTCACTATGGTGCCCAGGCAAGCCGCCGCGAACTCAGCAATCCTCCTGTCTCTGCCTCCCGAGTGCTGGGACTACAGGCGTGAGCCACCACGCCCAGCATTATATGTGGTAACCGGGGATCGAACTCAGGTCCTTACGCTTGCGAGCCAGGTGCCGGAACCACTGAGCTAACCCTCTGGCCCAGCACTGTGACATTTTATATGAGGGACTTTCGAGTGTCTATGGATTCTGGTGGGGGCACTAGAAGCAGGCATTTCTTTTTGAGACAGGGTCTTGCTTTGCACTTCAGGCTGGCCCTGAGCTCACTATGTAGCCCAGGCAAACCTGGAACTCAGCAATCCCCCTGTCTCTCACTCCCCAGGGATTACAGGCGTGAGCCACCATGCCCGGCACTGTGGTATGTAGTATTGATTGCTGGTGGGCGTGAGTCACCACACTCAGCATTGTATGTGGTTACCGGGGATCGAACTCAGGACCTTGCGCTTGTGGAGGCAGGCACCGGAACCACTGAGCTAAATCTCCAGCCCTGAAACAGGTGTTTCTTATTGCTTCATACTGTTGCAGAGCCAGGGAGCTGGTGCAGGGGGTGCTAAGTGATTAAGGATTCCCCTCGGCTGGAGTGATCTGGGGAGCACAATATGTTGTGTTTTTTTTAATCAGGATTCTTATCTCAGTTGGGTCCTTGCCCCAGAATTGTATATGTGGGCATCTTCCAAATACCTGGAGTTGTTTGGGGTGACTGCAGACCCATCCCAGCCTACTTGGGATTCTCAGGCCACTTTGACACCAAACCAGGCCCAAACCTCTGATTCTTTTTGATCTGCCTTGGGCCTGTCTGGAGAGGACCCAGGGCCCCCAGCTGGGCCTGGGGCCCCCGGAGCCATGGCCCTGTCTCCAGCCTGTCACTTGGTTTCCTGGCATCTGTGGAGTCGCAGCCTGCTGTCAGTCTGTGTTCAGGACATGGCCCCAGTGTGGTGTCAGTGTGATCCTTGGACCCATTCATCTCTACTGGTTGCACCTGGAGCCCGACCTCCAAACTCAAGTGACGTTTATGTTTTGTTCTTTCCTGCTTTTAATGTTTGCATTTTGTTTGTGTCTGCAGAGTTTCCCCCTCTGATGCCGACTCTACGGTCAGCGAGGAGTCCAGTGAGAGGGACACAGGAGAGAAGGCACCGGCGACAGTCCCTGAGGGCAAGGCTCACCGCGCCCCACAGAGTGGTCTGTGACACCCTTTGTTCTCCACATTAGCAGCCATGAAACCCCCACAGGCCTTACTTTTAAGCCACTTCAGATATTAAATTTTTTGTTTTGTTTTGTGTTTGAGGCAGGGTCTCGCTTTGTAGGTCAGGCTGGCCCTGAGCTCACTATGTAGCCCAGGCAAGCGTGGAACTCAGCAATCCTCCTGCCTCTGCCTCCCGAGTGCTGGGATTACAGGTGTGAGCCATTACGCCTGGCAATAATTTTTTTTAATTGGTGACATGAACTATGTATATGAATTTCACATGTATTCACGTGAACTTCTCAGTATCAGTTGTCACCATCGAGCACTGCCATGGTGTGTGCTTTGAGGTGAGGGGCTGTGCAAGAGGCTTGGGGTTCACAGAGCTGCATCTTAAGGTTGGTAGCCTCGTTTTAGTCTGGTGTGGAGTCCAGATGACTTTCCTACAGGAAGGATGCAGAGGCACGAATGGGAATTGTGATCCTGACGTCCAGCCCTAGGACTGTGACCTTCTGAAGCACCCATTCAAGGAGCACAGAGCCATCATGCTCAGAAAGCTGTGTCCACGCCACGTGTTTCTGAGATCTCTTTGCCTGCGGGCAGTGTGGTGTGAGCAGGCAGCTCAGCATCTTTGGATTGGGGGTCGGAATGGGTGCTGTAGGCCGGGTTGGAAGTGAACTTCGTTCCCTTAAAAGTCTTGATGAGGAGGGCCGGAGGGTTAGCTCAGTGGTTCCGGCGCCTGCCTCGCAAGCGCAAGGTCCTGAGTTCGATCCCCGGTAACCACATATATAATGCTGGGTGTGGAGACACGCCCACCAACAATCAACACCGCATACCACAATGCCGGGCGTGGTGGCTCACGCCTGTAATCCCAGCACTCGGGAGGCAGAGACAGGAGGATTGCTGAGTTCACGGCGGCTTGCCTGGGCACCATAGTGAGCTCAGGGCCAGCCTGAACTACAAAGCAAGACCCTGTTTCAAAAAAAAAAAAAAAAAAAAAAAAGTCTTGATGAGGAGACTCATGCTCTGACAAAACCACACCCACAGCCTTGGGAGCAGGTTTGGAGTCAGGGCCAGATAGCTCGGTTTTTCTGCTAAGTTAATGTCTCCGTCAGCTGGTGCATTGGCTGGAGTTCTATTTATGTTTCAGGACTGGGTTTCAGTACGGTAAGGATAACTGGAAAGCTTTGCATTTGATTTAAAATAGCAGTTTTTATATTTACATTGTAGACATCGCAAATATCTCCGTGTGAAAGTGAGGCACAGAGTGAGCTGTGTTTTATAGATGAAGAGATTCCGCACCGAAGCCCAGTGGCCTCTTCTGTCCCTGGCATGGCCTTATAGGTCCGTGAGCCCTGAGGCGTCTGGGCGGACACACTGCCTGCCCTGAGACCCTTTCCTCTGGTTCTTTATGGTCTTAGGGACATTCTCCCCTTGGAAGGGGGGAAGATTACTTAGCACTGTGGTAACAGGGTGCCTTGTTTCAGGTAAGCAGCATTAAAGTCTAGTTTTAATCTTGGAAAATAAATGTTTGGGGAATAAAGGGAAGTAAGTGTCCTCAGTATCTCTTAATTGCTTGCTTGCGAGTATCTTCTGGTATAGCTGGTGTCCTCCACCCAGCCGGCAGCAGCAAGGGCTGCTCAGCACCTGTTCAGAGGTCAAGGGGCAAGCGCTTGGGCTGGGGGGCGAGAGCCACCTGGAGGGAAGGGACACGGGTGTCCTCAGGGCCAGGACCTGAGTCCGTGCGTTGCTTTCGTGTTTGAGAGAGCTACTTTTCTCTCCCCGTGTATCAGTGCTTCTTATATCATTTCTTTCTTTTTTTTTTTTTTTTTTGCTTTTTGGAGACAGGGTCTCACTTTGTAGTTCGGGCTGGCCCTGAGCTCACCATGGTGCCCAGGCAAGCTGCCACAAACTCAGCAATCCTCCTGTCTCTGCCTCCTGAGTGTTGGGATTACAGGCGTGAGCCACCACGTCCGGCATTGTAGTATGTGGTGTTGATTGTTGGTGGGCGTGTCTAGAAAGGCACATTATTGCTTGCGTAGAACCTCATTAATATTGTATGAACAAGATTCTTAGTTTTCCTCACAGCTTTTGAGTTATCTCATAATTCACATAAAAATCCATTTTTGTTTTTTTTTTTTGCAAGTAAAGTGAAATAAAAATGACTTCAGGGCAGGAGGTTGTGAATCACCTCACACCCTCCTCTGTGTCGCCAGGACCAGTGGTGTCCCCTCTGCCTGCACTTGTCATAGCCACCAGCTAGCTCTCTCCGGGGCTCTTGGCGAGGCTTCGGACAGCTCTCCCAGTTATCTGGCATTTGAAGTTCCTGCTGGCACCCCTGCGGTGGAAGCTCTGAAAAGACCCCTGTTTTAGCTCTGGTCAGTTCGAGGTTGTGCTTTACTCCTGTCCAGGGTTCCTGGAAAGTGCCTGGGCTCTTGTACAACCCGGATGACCATGCAGGACCCTTCAGGGGTTATGCTGTCACGTGCCACCATGTTCATAGTTACTGGTGTTTAGATGAGTCACACAGTGACACCGGTCACTTCCTCCATGAGAGGTGACCAAGGAGATGCTGTGGCACCTAGAGAGGTGGCAGCTTCACGGGGTGGGATGGCACTGTGGTCACTGCCTCCACCCCTGACTGGAGCTTCTCTCTTTCTCTTCTTTGTCACGGGGAATGTGCTGAGTAGCTACGAACAGCAGCGTGCTGGGTATTTCCATTGTGCTCTCCTTAGGCAAATTGTGATTTGTAAATAGTTAGGACTTCATTCATTTGAATTCTGCAAATTCAAGTTCAAGGATTTCGTGTGGGAATTTTCTTTTACACCTGCTGAAGACTTTGGCAAGCTAATTAAGATTCATAACCAGGTGTAACACCCGGTTATATGTAACGGAGGAATTTTGGAGCACCTGTTTCTAAAATGATTGCAATTATAAAATATAGTTCTCATCTTTTCACTAAGGCTTATGCCCAGAGCCGATACAGAAAAATCTTACACACTGAGTTGAGGTGACTGTAGTCAGTTGGTCAGTCAGTCAATTATCTGTTCAGTGCATGCTGAGTGCCTGGGATGTGTTAGGGTTGGGGACGGAGAACACGACAGGGAAGTGCGATTTCGTCTCGCGGGGGTGACCTCGGGCCCCCAGTGTTGATAATAATGTGATTTGCTGCATTTATTTGCAGCTAATGCAGTGAGGGTCCTTAAAAATATCTGTCATTGGGGCCGGAGGGTTAGCTCAGTGGTTCTGGCGCCTGCCTCGCAAGCGCAAGGTCCTGAGTTCGATCCCCGGTAACCACATATAATGCTGGGTGTGGAGACACGCCCACCAACAATCAACACCGCATACCACAATGCCGGATGTGGTGGCTCACGCCTGTAATCCCAGCACTCGGGAGGCAGAGACAGGAGGATTGCTGAGTTCGCGG
>PVIC010010095.1:0-42626 GCA_004025085.1 Thryonomys swinderianus
GAATTCAGGTTCTGACACTGAGTTTACTGCAGGACGTTCTGAGTTCCATCTATATTTTTGGTGCAGAAACCTCCTCTCATCCCACAGTCTCCCATAGGCTTCAATGGAACCAGCGGCTAAAGGGAGAAATGAAGTCGGCAAGCTGCACTCTAGGCTGGCCCCTTCTAAAGCAAGCCCAGTGCTTCTCTAGCATTACAAGGTATCCATTTGAACAATAGTTGCAGTTCTCCTGTGCTTGACCTCATAGAGAGAGTGATCTATTCCTATGCGACCTTGTTTGACCTAATCCCCAGGGAAGCTGCAGGAATTTCCTTCAGTTGCTCTGGCATAAAAGGGGACACAGAGTATTGGGTGTGAACTGCAATGCAGTTTCTGAAGCTGAGATGAGAGCAGAACGTTCTGAGTTCCAGCTGCTTGTTTGGTGCACAAAGGTACTGTTATCCATTGCTCTCCGATTGCTTTCAAAGGAGCTTTCAAGAACAAACACTTCCTTCTCTAAGAAAGAAAGGGCTCCAGAGGGGTCCATGTAGGCTTCCATTCAGTTTCTGAAACTGAGTTGACAGCAAGATGTTCTGAGTTCCAGCTCCTTGTTTGGTGGAGAAACCTGCTGTTAGGTCACACTCTGCCTCTGGTTTCAATGGAGCTTAGAGAAACAAACACTTGTTTCTCTGAGAAAACAAGGGCTATGTAGCTCACTGTGTAGGCTTGAATTCAGGTCATGAAACTGAATTGACCGCAGGACGTTCTGAGTTCCATCTCCTTGTTTCTTGGAGAAAACTCCTCTAATCCCACACTCTACCATAGCCTTCAATGGAAGCAGTGGCTAAATTGAAAAATAAGGCCGGCAAGCTGCCCTCTATGCTGGCCGCTTCTAAAGCAAGCCCTGTGCTTCTCTCTTATTAGAATGTATCCATTGGAACAATAGCTGCCATTCTCCTCTGCTTGACGTTATAGTGAGAGTGATCTATTCCTAAGCCGCCTTCTTTGACCTATGGCCCACGGAACCTGCAGGAAGAAACTGCAGTTGCTCAGGCAGAAAAGGTGACACACAGTGTTGGTTGTGAAGTGCAGTGCAGTTTGGGAAGCTGAGATCAGAGCAGAATGTTCTGAGTTCCATCTGCTTGTTTGGTGGAGAAAGCTGCTGTTATCCATTCCTCTCCCAATGGATTTAATGGAGCTTGCAGGAACAATCACTTGTTTCTGTAAGAAATAAAGGGCTCCAGAGGGCTCCATGTAGACTTCAATTTATTTTCTGCAACTGAGTTGACAGCAAGATGTGCTGATTTCCAGCTCCTTGTTTGATGGAGAAACCTGCTGTTAGGCCACACTCTCATTTTGCTTTCAGTGAGGCTTGCAGGAACAAACACTTGTTTCTCTGAGCAAACAAGGGCTATGGAGCTCACCGTGTAGGCTTGAATTCAGATTCTGAAACTGAGTTTACAACACCACGATCTGAGTTCCATCTCCTTGTTTGGTGGAGAAACCTGCTTTTGGGCCACACCATACCATTGATTTCAAAGGAGCTTGCAGGAACAGTTGATTGTGTGAGAAAACAAGGGCTAGGGAGCTCACCATGTAGACTTGAATTTAGGTTATGACACTGAGTTGACAGCATGATGTTTTGAGTTCCAGCTCCTTTGGTGGAGAAACCGCCTCTCATTCCACAGTCTCCCACAGCCTTCAATGGAACCAGCGGCTAAAGGGAGAAATAAAGCCGGCAATCTGCACTCTAGGCTGGCCGCTTCTAAAGCAAGCCCTGTGCTTCTCTCGCATTACAATGTATCCATTTGAACAATAGCTGTGGTTCTCCTGTGCTTGACATTATAGGGAGAGTGATCTATTCCTATGCGGCCTTGTTTATCCTAAGACCCAAGCAACCTACAGGAATAAACTGTAGTTGCTCTGGCATAAAAAGGGACTCAGAGTGTTGGGTGTGAAGTGCAATACAGTTTCTGACGCTGACATCAGAGCAGAACGTTCTGAGTTCCAGCTGCTTCTTTGGTGAAGAAAGCTGCTGTTATCCATGCCTCTCAAAATGGGTTCAATGGAGCTTGCAGGACAAACACTTGTTTCTCTAAGAAAGAAAGGGCTCCTGAGGGCTCCATGTAGGCTTCCATTCAGTTTCTGAAACTGAGTTGACAGCAAGACATTGTGAGTTCCAGCTCCTTGTTTGGTGGAGAAACCTGCTGTTAGGCCACAGGCTCCCTCTGGTTTCAATGGAGCTTGCAGGAACAAACAGTGGTTTCTCTGAGAAAATAGGGGGTATGGAGCTCACCAAGTAGGCTTGAATTCAGTTTCTGAAACTGAGTTTACAACAGGACGATCTGAGTTCCAGCTCCTTGTTTGGTGGAGAAACCTGCTGTTAGGCCACAGTCTCCCTTTTGTTTCAAAAGAGCTTGCAGGAACAAACAGTTGTTTCTCTGAGAAAACAAGGTCTACAGAGCTCACCGTGTAGGCTTGTATTCAGTTTCTGAAACTGAGTTTAGAACAGGATGATCTGAGTTCCAGCTCCTTGTTTGGTGGAGAAACCTGCTGTTAGGCCATGCCCTCCATTTGGTTTCAATGGAGCTTGCAGGAACAAACAGTTGTTTCTCTGAGAAAACAAGGGCTAAGGAGCTCACCGTGAGGTCCTGAATTCAGCTTCTGACACTGAGTTGAAAGCAGGACGTTCTGAGTTCCAGCTTCTTGTTTGGTGGATATACCTCCTCTCATCCCACACTCTCCCTTAGGCTTCAATGGAACCAGCAGCTAAAGAGAAAAATTAAGCCGCCAAGCTGCAGTCTAGGCTGGCCGCTAAGGCAAGCCTTGTGCTTCTCTTGCATTAGAATGTTTCCATTGGAACAATAGTTGCGGTTCTCCTGTGCTTTTCCATAGAGACAGAGTGATCTTCCTAAGCGGCATTGTTTGACCTAAGGCCCAGGGAACCTGCAGGAATAAACTGCAGTTGCTCTGGCATAAATGGGGACACAGAGTGTTTGGTGTGAAGTGCAATGCAGTTTCTGAAGCTGAGATCAGAGCAGAACGTTGTGAGTTCCAGCTGCTTGTTTGCTGGAGCAAGCTGGTCTCAATTATTCCTCTCTGATTGGTTTCAAAGTAGCTTGCAGGAACAAACACTTGATTCTCTAAGGAACACAGGGCTACATAGGGCTCCATGTAGGCTTCAATTCAGTTCCTGAAACTCAGTGTAGAGCAAGACATTCTGAGTTCCAGCTCCTTGTTTGGTGGAGAAACCTGCTGTTAGGCCACACACTCCCCTTGGTTTCAAGGGAGCCTGCAGGAACAAACAGCTGTATCTCTGAGAAAACAATGGCTATGGAGCTCACCGTGTAGGCTTCAATTCAGTTTCTGAAACTGTGTTTACAACAGGAAATTCTGCTTTCCATTTCCTTTTTTGGTGGAGAAACCTGCTGTTAGGCCACACTCTCCCTTTTTTTCAAATGAGCTTGTAGGAACAAACAGTTGTTTCTCTGAGAAAACAAGGGCTATGGAGCTCACCATGTAGGCTTGAATTCTGTTTCTCAAATTGAATTTACAACAGGACATTCTGAGTTCCAGCTCCTTTGTTGTTGGAGAAAGCTGCTGTTAGGGCACACTCTCAAATTGATTATAGTGGAGATTGCTGAACAAAGAGTTGTTTCTCTGAGAAACCAAGGGCTACGGAGCTAACCCTGTAGGCTTGAATTCGGTTTCTGAAACTGAGTTGGTATAAGGACGTTCTGAGTTCCAGCTCCTTGTTTGCTGGAGAAACCTCTCATCCCACACTCTCCCTTAGGCTTCAATGGAATGAGCAGCTAAAGGGAGAAACTAAGCCGGCAAGCTGCACTCTAGGCTGACCACTTCTCAAGCAAGCCCTGTCCTTCTCTCACATTAGAATATATCCATTGGAACAATACCTGCAGTTCTCCTGTGCTTGATCTTACAGAGCGATTGAAATCTTCCTAAGCGGCCTTGTTTGACCTAACGCCCGGGTACCAGCAGGAATAAACTGCAGTTGCTCTGGCATGAAAGGGGGCACAGATTATTGGGTGTGAAGTGCAATGCTGTTTCTGAAGCTGAGATTAGAGCAGAACGTTCTGAGTTCCAGCTGCTTGTTTGGTGGAGAAAGCTGCTGTTATCCATTCCTCTCCCATTGGTTTGAATGGAGCTTGCAAGAACAAACACTTTTTTCTCTAAGAAAGAAAGCACTAAAGAGGGCTCCATGTAGGCTTCAATTCAGTTTCTGAAACTGAGTTGAAAGCAATATGTTCTGAGATCTAACTCCTTTTTTGGTGAAGAAACCTGCTGTTAGGCCACACTCTCCTTTTGGTTTCAGTGGAGCTTGCAGGAACAAACAGCTGTATCTCTGAGAAATCAAGGGCTACAGAGCTCACCGTGTAGGCTTGAATTCAGTTTCTGAATCTGAGTTTACAACAGGATGATCTGAGTTCCAACTCCTTGTTTGGTGGAGAAACCTGCTGTTAGGCCACACTCTCCCAATGTTTTCAATGGAGCTTGCAGGAAAAAAATATTTGTTTCTCTGAGAAAACAAGGGCTATGGAGCTCACCACGTAGGGTTGAATTCTGCTTCTGAACCTGAGTTGACAGCAGGATGTTCTGAGTTCCAGCTCCTTGTTTGGTGGAGAAAACTGCTATAAGGCTACACTCTCCCTTTGGTTTCAATAGAGCTTGCAGGAACAAACAGCTGTATCTCTGAGAAAACAAGGACTACGGAGCTAACCATGTAGGCTTGAATTCAGTTTCTGAAACTGAGTTTACAACAGGAAGATTTGAGTTCCAGCTCCTTGTTTGGTGGAGAAACCGCGTGACTCTCTTTGTTTTTGTTTTGTTTAATTTTCTTTTGTTGTTTCAGAAGCCATCTCACTTTGTAGTTCTGTCTGGGCTTGAGCTCACTATGTAGCCCATGCAAGCATCAAACTCAACAATCCTCCTTCCTCTGCCTCCCAAGAGCTGGGATTACTGCGAGATCCACCACACCCAGCTCCAGGCATTTCTCTTTGAGCGAGTAATCTATGAATATCACACTAGCTGCCATTGGCTTTAATGGGACTTTTGGTCAAAAGGAGGTATCCACCTGTGAAATGGCACTCCTAGTCCATTGATTTTTGAAGGAGGCAGCGTGCTTTACTTCATTCAGATTCTAACCATCAGAACATTACCAGTGTTTCTCCACCGTTTGCCCATACAAAGAGTGTGGGATTTCCCTAATGAGGCAGAGTTCTCCTCTGGCACAGGGAATATGGATAATCAATATGTCCCTGCTCTTGAAAATAATTCAGAGAATGAGCAAGGGGTACACTCCCACTCAGATTCTGAAAATGAATTTATCCAACACGCTGTGAATTCCAGCTTTTGCTTGGGATGATTAAGCTCCTGGTATCCAAGCTACTCCCTTTCACTTGCTAGTATGTAGCTAGAAAAGACAGGCATCTGGCAATTAGGTGTGATCTAAGCCTTTCATGTCAAAAACACGCATTTTCCACTTCCGTCTTCAGGATCTAACGGTCCAAAAACACATACCAATGCACAAGGCCTCGTTTCTGCAATGGGATTATGACGTTATAATTGGACTTTCACTACCGCAGACAAAGGTACTCAAAGGGAACAAACCCTTGTCTCCTGGAGGTAAACAATAAAGTGAAGTTTGGTAGTAATTTCCACATGGTTCCTGAAACTGACTTCATCAAATGCAGGTCTGAGTTCCAGGTGTTTTTCTTTGGGGGGAGTACTCTACGTATATGATGCCATCTGCCAGTCGCTTGAATGGAACTTGTAGTCAAAATGAGATATCCACCCATGGAATAGCACTCCAATACAGAGATTTCCGAAGGAGGCTGTGTGGTTTTCTCCATTCAGATTCTATCCATTAGAACATTACGTGTGTTTCTCCACCTTTTGGATATATAAAAGTGCGGGATTTTAATAAGAAGCCACACTTCTCAACTGGCCCAGGGAACAAGGAGAATCAATTTGTTCTTACACTTGCACATAAGGCCCAGAGTGAGCAGGGAGTACAGTCCCACTCAGATTCTCAAAATCAGTTTATGGCAACACGATGTGAATTCCGGCTTTTTCTTGGGGAGATTAAGCCCCGGGTATCCCAGATTCTCCATTTCAATTGCTAATATTTGGCTAGAAAAGAGAGGCATGTTGGAATTAGGTGTTATCCGAGAAAATGATGTGGAAAACAGGCATTTTCCACCTCTATCTTCAGGCTCTAACAGTCGAAACACACATACCAGTGTGCCAAGACTCATTTCTACAATGCGATTGTGACGTCATCATAGGACTTTCGCTACTCCAGACAATGGTGGTCTAAAGGAACAAACAGTTGCGTCCTTGCAGTAAATGCCTAAGAGCAGGGACGTGCTGATTTCCACTCCGTTCCTCAAACTGACTTCACAAGAAGCAGGTGTGAGTTCCAGGTGTTTCTCTTTGAGGCAGTAATTATGAATATCACTCCAGCTGCCATTCGCTTGAATGGAGCTTGTGGTCAAAAGGAGATATCCAAACATGGGATAGCACTCCTAGTCTTTACATTTAGGTAGGACACAGTGTGCTTTCCTTCACTCTGATTCTAACAATAAGAACATTAACACTCTTTCTCCACCGTTTGCCCATACATAGAGTGCGGGATTTCCATAATAAGGCGAGTTCTCCCCAGGCACAGATAACATGGAGAATCAATCTGTCCCTCCCCTTGAAAATAATTTACAGAGTGAGCAGGGAGTACAGTCCCAATCAGATTCTGAAAATCAGTTTATAGCACCACGGTGTGAATTCAAGCTTTTGCTGGGGAGATTAAGCCCCTGATATCCCAGCTACTCCCTTTCAATTCCTTGGATAGTGCTAGAAAATAGAAGCATCTGGCAGTTAGTTGTGATCCAAGCGTTTCATGTGGAAAACAGGCATTTTCCAACTCTGTCTTCAGTCTCTAAAGATCCAAACACATAAAACACTGCACAAGGACTCGTTTCTACAAAAGGATTATTACGTCATAATTAGACTTTCACTTCCACAGACAAAGGCACTCTAAAGGAACTAAAGGCAGTAAACGGCAAAGAGCAGGGAGGAGTAATTTGCACTCCAACCCTGAAAATGACTTCACAAAATGCTGATCTGGTTTCCAGGTGCCTCTCTTTGTTTTTGTTTTGTTTTTATTCAGATGGTGTCTCACTTTGTAGTTCAAGCTGGGCTTGAGCCCACTATGTAGCACAGGCAAGCACCAAACTCAACAGTCCTCCTACCTCTGCCTCCCTACTGCTGGGATTATTGCAGGAGCCACCACGCCCGGCTCCAGGCGTTTCGCTTTGAGGGAGTAATCTACGAATATCACTCAAGCTGCCATTGGCTTGAATGGGGCTTTTGGTCAAAAGGAGGTATACACCTGTGGAAAAACACTCCTACGCCATTGATTTATGAAGGAGGCAGTGTGTTTTCCTTCATTCAGATTCTAAACCATCAGAACATTACCACTGTTACTCCACCATTTGCCCATACAAAGAGTGCAGGATTTAAATAATATGGCAGAGTTCTCCTGAGGCACAGGGAACATGGAGAATCAATCTGTCCCTGCTCTTGAAAATAATTCAGAGAGTGAGCAGGTGTACACTCTCACTCAGATTCTGAAAATCATTTTATCAAACAGGCAGTGAATTCTAGTTTTGCTTGGGGAGATTAAACCCCTGGTATCCCAGCTACTGCCTTTCACTTGCTAGGGTGTTGCTAGAAAAGAGAGGCATCTGGCAATTAGGTGTGATCCAAGCCTTTCATATCTAAAACAGGCCTTTTCCACCTTAGTCTTTAGGCTCTAACAGTCCAAAAAGAAGGAGAATCAATGTGTTCTTACACTTGCAATTAAGGCCCAGAGTGAGCAGGGAGTACAAATGTGCAAGGACTCGTTTCTGCAACAAGATTGTGACATCATAATTGGACTTTCACTACCGCAGACAAAGGTACTCAAAAGTAACAAACGCTTGTCTCCTGGGGGTGAACTACAAAGAGAAGGGTCATAGTAATTTCACTCCATTCCTGAAACTGACTTCACCTAAAGCAGGCCTGAGTTCCAGGTGTTTTTCTTTGGGGGAGAACTCTACAAATATGGTGCCAGCTTCCATTAACTTGAATGGAACTTGTGGTCAAAAGAAGATATCCACCCGTGGAATAGCACTCCTACTACAGAGATTTCCGAAGGAGGCTGTGTGCTTTTCTCCATTCAGATTCTAACGATTAGAAAATTACGTGGGTTTCTCCAACTTTTGGCTGTATAATGAGTGTGGGATTTTAATAAGAAGCCACAGTTCTCCCCTGGCACAGGGAACAAGGAGAATCAATGTGTTCTTACACTTGCAAAGAAGGCCCAGAGTGAGCAGGGAGTACAGTCACACTCCAAATCTCAACATCAGTTTATAGCAACACGGTGTGAATTCCAGCTTTTGCTTGAGGAGATTAAGCCATGGGTATCCCAGATTCTCCACTACAATTGTTAATATTTGGCTAGAAAAGAGAGGCATGTTGGAATTAGGTGTTATCAAAGATATTGATGTGGAAAACAGGCATTTTCCATCTCAGTCTTCAGGCTCTAATGGTCTAAACACACATAGCAGTGCGCCAGGACTAGTTTCTACAATGTGATTGTGATCTCATCATAGGACTTTCTCTACCACAGACAAAGGTAGTCTAAAGGAACAAACTCTTGCGACCTTCAGTAAATGGCTAAGAGCAGGGACATGCTGATTTCCACTCCGGTCCTCAAACTGACTTCACAAGAAGCAGGTGTGAGTTCCAGGTGTTTCTCTTTGAGCGAGTATTCTATAAATATCACTCCATCTGCCATTCGCTTCAATGGAGCTTGTGGTCAAAAGGAGATATCCAAACAGGGAATAGCACTCCTAGTCTTTACAATGATGAAGGACGCAGTGTGCTTTTCTTCATTCAGATTCTAAGAATAAGAACATTGCCACTGTTTCTTCACCGTTTGCCCGTACAGAGAGTGCGGGATTTCCATAATAAGGCAGAGTTCTCCTCAGGAACAGGAAACATGGAGAATCAATCTGTCCCTCCTCTTGAAAATAATTTACACAGTGAGCAGGGAGTGTAGTCCCACTCAGATGCTGAAACTCAGTTTACAGCAACTCGGTGTGAATTCCAGGTTTGTTTGGGGAGATTAAGCCCCTGATATCCCAGCTACTCCCTTTCACTTCCTTGCATAGTGCTAGAAAATAGAGGCATCTGGCCATTAGGTGTGATCCAAGCCTTTCATGTGGAAAACAGGCATTTTCCAACTCTGTCTTTAGTCTCTAAAGATCCGAACACACAAAACAGTGCGCTAGGACTCGTTTCTACAACAGGATTATGACATCATAATTGGACTTTCTCTACCACAGACAAAGGTATTATAAAGGAACAAACACTTGCCTCCAGGCAGTAAATGGCAAAGAGCAGGGAGGGAGTAATTTGCCCTCAATCCTGAAACTGACTTCACAACATGCAGATCTGAGTTCCAGGTGAATCTCATTGTTTTCGTTTTGTTTTGTTTTGTTTTGTTTTGTTTTGTTTTGTTTTGTTTTGTTTTGTTTTGTTGTATTTCAGACAGCGTCTCACTTTGTACTTCAGGCTGGGCTTGAGGTCACTATGTAGCCCAGGCAAGCATCGAACTCAACAATCCTCCTACCTCTGCCTCCTGAGAGCTGGGATTACCGCCGGAGCCACCAAACACAGCTCCAGGCGTTTCTCTTTGAGGGAGTAATCCACGAATATCACTCCAGCTGCCACTGGCTTGAATGGGGCTTTTGGTCATAAGGAGATATCCACCTGTGGAATAGCACTCTTAGTCCGTGGATTTATGAAGGAGGCAGCATGCTTTACTTCATTCACATTCTAACCATCAGAACATTACCACTGTTTCTCCACCGTTAGCCCATACAAAGAGTGCAGGATTTCCATAATAAGGCAGAGTTCTCCTCAGGCACAAGGAACATGGAGAATCAATCGTCCCTGCTCTTGAAAATAATTCACAGAGTGAGCAGGGAATACAGTCCCACTTAGATTCTGAAAATCAGTTTATAGCTACACGCTCTGAATTCCAGCTTTTACTTGGGGAGATTTAGCCACTTATATCCCAGCTACTCCCTTTCACTTAATTGGATATTGCTAGAAAATAGAGGCATGTGGCAATTAGGTGTGATCCAAGACTTTCATGAGAAAACATGCATTTTCCCCCTCTGCTTTCAGGCTCTAACGATCCAAACAAACGTAGCAGTGTGCAAGGACTCATTTCTACAAAGTGATTTTAGCATCATAACTGGACTTTCACTACCGCAGACAAAGGTACTCTAAAGGAACAAACTCTTGCTTCTTGGCGGTAAATGGCAAAGAGAAAGGTGGTAGCAATTTCCACTCCGTTCCTGAAACTGACTTCACAAGAAGCAGGTCTGATTTCCAGGTGTATCTCTTTGAGGGAGTAATCTATGAATACAACCGCATCTGCCATTCGCTTGAATGGCACTTGTGGTCAAAAGGAGATAACCTCCCATTTAATAGCACTCCTGTCTGGAGATTTATGAGGGACGCAGTGTGGTTTTCTTCATTCAGATTCTAACCTTCAGAACATTACCACTGTTTCTACCCCGTGTACCCTTACAATGTGTGCAGGATTTCCATAATAAGGCAGAGTTCTCTGGCACAGGGAACATGGATAATCAGTCTGTTCCTACTCTTGAAAATAATTCACAGAGTGAGCAGGGAGTACAGTCACACTCAGATTAGGAACATCAGTTTATCCAACATGGTGTGAATTCCAGGTTTTGCTTGGGGAGATTAAGCCCCGGGTATCCCAGATTCTCCACTTCAATTGCTAATATTTGGCTAGAAAAGAGAGGCATGTTGGAATTAGGTGTTATCCAAGAAATTGATGTGGAAAACAGGCATTTTCCACCTCTGTCTTCAGGCTCTAAGTGTCCAAACACACATAGCCGTGTGCCAGGACTTGTTTCTACAATGCGATTGTGACATCATCAGAGGACTTTCACTACCGCAGACAAATGTAGTATAAAGGAACAAACTCTTGCGTCCTTGCAGTAAGTGGCTAAGAGCATGGATGTGCTGATTTCCACTCCATTCCTGAAACTGACTCCACAAGAAGCAGGTGTGAGTTCCAGGTGTTTCTCTTTGAGGGAGTAATCTATGAATATCACTCCAGCTGCCATTCGCTTGAATGGAGCTTGTGGTCAAAAGGAGATTTCCACCCAAGGAATAGCACTCCTAGTCTTTACATTTAGGAAGAATGCAGGGTGCCTTACTTCATTCACATTCTAAAATTAAGAACATTACCACTGATATTCCACCATTTGCACGTACCAAGATTGCAGGAGTTCCATAATAAGACAGAGTTCTCCTCAGGCACAGGGAACATAGAGAATCAATCTTTCCCTCCATTGAAAATAATTTACAGAGTGAGCAGGGAGTACAGTCCCACTCAGATTCTGAAAATCAGTTTATAGCAACATGGTGTGAATTCCAGCTTTTGATGGGGGACATTAAGCCCCTGATATCCCAGCTACTCCCTTTCACTTCCTTGCATAGTGCTAGAAAATAGAGGCATCTGGCAATTAGGTGTGATCCAAGACTTTCATGTGGCAAACAGGCATATTCCAACTCTGTCTTCAGTCTCTAAAGATCCGAACACACAAAAGAGTGTGCAAGGACTCGTTTCTACAACAGGATTATGATGCCATAATTGGACTTTCATTACTGCAGACAAAGGTACTCTAAAGGAACAAACTCTTGCCGGGCAATAAACGTCAAAGAGCAGGGAGGGAGTACTTTGCACACCGTTCCTCAAACTGACTTCACAAAATGCAGATATGAGTTCCAGGTGACTCTGTTTTTGTTTTGTTTTGTTTTGTTTTGTTTCAGACGGTGTCTAATGTTGTAGTTAAGGCTGGTCTTGTGCTCCCTATGTAGCACAGGCAAGCATCGAACTCAACAATCCTCCTAACTCTGCCTCTGGAGAGCTGGGACTACTGCAGGAGCCACCAAGCCCGGCTCCAGGCGTTTCTTTTTGAGGGAGTAATCTACGAGTATCACTCCTGCTGCCATTGGCTTGAATGGGGCTTTCGGTGTAAAGGAGGTATCCACCTGTGGAACAGCACTCCTAGTCCATTGATTTATGAAGGAGGCAGCGTGCTTTACTTCATTCAGATTCTAACAGTAAGAACATTACCACTGTTTCTCAACCTTTAGCCTGTACAAAGAGTGCAGGATTTACATAATAAGGGAGAGTTCTCCTCAGGCACAGGTTACATGGAGAATCAATCACTCCCTGCTCTGGAAAATAATTCCGAGAGTGAGCAGGGGTTACACTCCCACTCAGTTTCTGAAAATCAGTTTTTCCAACACGCTGTGAATTCCAGATATTGCATGGGCAGATTAAGCCCCTGATATCCCAGCTACTCCTTTTCACTTCCTTGGATAGTGCTAGAAAATAGAGGCATCTGGCAATTAGGTGTTATCCAAGCGTTTCATGTGGAAAACAGGCATATTCCAACTCTGTCTTCAGTCTCTAAAAATCTGAACACAAAAAACCGTACGCAAGGACTTGTTTTTACAACAGGAGTATGATGCCATAATTGGACATTCACTACCGCAGACAAAGGTACTCTAAAGGAACAAACTCTTGCCTCTGGGCAGTAAACGGCAAAGGGCAGGGAGGGAATAATTTGCTCTCCGTTCCTCCAACTGACTTCACAAAATGCAGATCTGAGTTCCAGGTGACTCTGTTTTTGTTTTGTTTTGTTTTGTCTTGTTTTGTTTTGTTTTGTTTTGTTTTGTTCTGTTTTGTTTTGTTTTGTTTTGTTTCAGACGGTGTCTAATGTTGTAGTTCAGGCTGGGCCTGAGCTCACTATGTAGCCCAGGCAAGCATTGAACTCAACAATCCTCCTAACTCTGCCTCTGGAGAGCTGGGACTACCGGGGAGCCACCACGCCTGGCTCCAGGCATTTCTCTTTGAGGGAGCAATCAAGGAATAACACTCCAGCTGTCATTGGCTTGAATGGGGCTTTTGGTCAAAAGGAGGTATCAACCTGTGGAATAGCTCTCCTAGTCCATTGATTTATGAAGGAGGCAGTGTGCTTTACTTCATTCAGATTCTAACCATCAGAACATTACCACTGTTTCTCGACCTTTAGCCTGTACAAAGAGTGCAGGATTTCCATAATAAGGCAGAGTTCTCCTCAGGCACAGGGTACATGGAGAATCAATCTTTCCCTGCTCTGGAAAATAATTCAGAGAGTGAGTAGGGGGTATACTCCCACTCAGATTCTGAAAATCAGTTTATCCAACACGCTGTGAATTCCAGATTTTCCTTGGGCAGATTAAACCCCTGATATCCCAGCTACTCCCTTTCACTTGCTAGGATGTTGCCAGAAAAGAGAGGCACCTGGCAATTAGGTGTGATCCAAGCCTTTCATGTCTAAACAGACATTTTCAACCTCCGTCTTCCAGCTCTAACGGTCCAAAAACACATACCAATGCACAAGGACTCATTTCTGCAATGGGATTATGACATAATTGGACTTTCAATACTGCAAAGGTACTCAATGGGAACAAACGCTTGTTTCCTGGTGGTGAACGACAAAGAGAAGGGTGGTAGTAATTTCCTCTCCGTTCCTGAAACTGACTTCACCAAATGCAGGTCTGAGTTTCAGGAGTTTTTCTTTGGGGGAGTACTCTACGAATATGATGCCAGCTGCCAATCGCTTGAATGGAACTTGTGGTCAAAAGGAGATATCCACCGTGGAATAGCATGCCTACTACAGATATTTCCGAAGGAGGCAGTGTGCTTTTCTATATTCAGATTCTAACCATTAGAACATTACGTCTGTTTCTCCACCTTTTGGCTGAACAAAGAGTGCAAGATTTTAATAAGAAGCCACAGTTCTCCCCCGGCACAGGGAACAAGGAGAATCAATGTGTTCCTACACTTGCAAAGAAGGCCCAGAGTGAGCAGGGAGTACAGTCCCAGTCACACTCTCAAAATCAGTTTAGAGCAACACGGATGAATTCCAGCTTTTGCTTGGGGAGATTAAACTGTGGGTATCCCACATTCTCCACTTCAATTGCTACGATTTGGCTAGAAAAGAGAGGCATGTTGGAATTAGATGTTATCCAAGAAATTGATGTGGAAAACGGGCACTTTCCACCTCTGTCTTCAGGCTCTAACAGTCCAAACACACATAGCCTTGCACCAAGACTCGTTTCTACAATGTGATTGTGATGTCATCATAGGACCTTCACTACAGTAGACAAAGGTAATCTAAAGGGACAAACTCTTGCATCCTGGCAGTAAAGGGCTAAGAGCAGGGACGTGCTGATTTCCACTCCGTTCCTCAAAATGACTCCACAAGAAGCACGTGTGAGTTCCAGGTGTTTCTCTTTGAGGGAGTATTCTATGAATATCACTCCCGCTGCCATTCGCTTGAATGGAGCTTGTGGTCCAAAGGAGATATCCTCCCATGGAATAGAACTCTTAGTGTTTACATTTAAGAAGGATGCAGTGTGCTTTCCTTCATTCAGATTCTAACAATAAGAACATTACCACTATTTCTCCACCGTTTGCCCGTACAAAGAGTGCAAGATTTCCAAAATAAGGCAGAGTTCTCCTCAGGCACAGGGGACATGGAAAATCAATCTGTCACTCCTCTTGAAAATAATTCAGAGAGTGAGCAGTGGGTATACTAGCACTCAGATTCTGAAAATGAGTTTATCCAATACGCTGTGAATTCCAGGTTTTGTTTGGGGAGATTAAGCCCCTGATATCACAGCAACTCCCTTTCACTTGCTAGGATTGTGCTAGAAAACAGAGGCATCTGGCAATTAGGTGTGATCCAAGCCTTTCATGTCTCAAGCAGGCATTTTCCACCTCCGTCTTAAGGCTCTAAAGGTCCAGAAACACATACCAGTGCACAAGGACTCATTTCTGAAATGGGATTATGACATCATAATTGGATTTTCACTACCGCAGACAAAGGTACTCAAAAGGAACCAACAGTTGTCTCCTGGTGGTGTGCGACAAGGAGAAGGGCGGTAGTAATTTGCACTCCATTCCTGAAACTGACTTCACAAAATGCAGATCTGATTTCCAGGTGACTCTCTTTGTTTTTGTTTTATTTTATTTTATTTATTTTGTTTTGTTTTGTTTTGTTTTGTTTCAGACAGCGTCTAACTTTGTAGTTCAGTCTGGGCTTGAGGTCACTATGTAGCCCAGGCAAGGATCGAACTCAACAATCCTCCTAGCTGTGCCTCCCGAGAGCTGGGATTCCCGCAGGAGCCACCACACACAGCTCCAGGCATTTCTCTTTGAGGGAGTAATCTATGAATATCACTCCAGCTGCCATTGGCTTGAATGGGGCTTTTGGTCAAAAGGAGGTATCCACCAGTCGAATAGCATTCCTAGTCTGTTGATTTATGAAAGAGGCAGCGTGCTTTACTTCATTCAGATTCTAACCATCAGAACATTACCACTGTTTCTCCACCGTTTGCCCGTAAATAGAGTGCGGGATTTCCATAGTAAGGCAGAGTTCTCCTCAGGCACAGGGAACATGGAGAATCAATCTGTCACTGCTCTTGAAAATAATTCAGAGAGTGAGCAGGGGGTACACGCACACTCAAATTCTGAAAATCAGTTTATCCAACATGCTGTGAATTCCAGATTTTGCTTGCACAGTTTAAACCCTGATATCACAGCTATTCCCTTTCAGTTGCTAGGATTTTGCTAGAAAAGAGAGGCATCTGGCAATTAGGTGGGATCCAAGCCTTTCATGTCTAAAACAGGCATTTTCCACCTCCGTCTTCAGGCTCTAGGGGTCCAAAAACACATACCAGTGCTCAAGGACTCATTACTGCAATGGGATTATGACGTCATAATTGGATTTTCACTACCACAGACAAAGGTACTCAAAAGGAACAAACGCTTGTCTCCTGGCAGTGAATGACAACGAGAAGGGTGGTAGTAATTTCTACTCCGTTCCTGAAACTGACTTCACCAAAAGCAGGTCTGAGATCCAGGTGTTTTTCTTTGGGGGAGTACTCTACGAATATGATGCCAACTGCCATTCGCTTGAATGGAACTTGTGGTCAAAAGGAGATATTCACCCGCGGAATAGCACTCCTACTACAGATATTTCTGAAGGAGGCAGTGTGCTTTTCTCCATTCAGATTCTAACCATTAAAACATTGCATCTGTTTCTCCACCTTTTGGATATTCAAAGAGTGTGGGATTTTAAGAAGAAGCCACAGTTCTCCCCGGGCACAGGGAGCAAGGAGAATCAATTTGTTCATACACTTGCAAATAAGGCACAGAGTGAGCAGGGAGTACAGTTCCACTCAGATTCTGAAAATCAGTTTATAGCAAAACTGTGTGAGTAACAGCTTATTTTTTTTATTTTATTTATTTTTTTTTTTTAGACAGAGTCTTGCTCTGTAGTTCAGGCTGTCTCTGAGCTCACTATGTAGCCTAGGCAAGCCTCGACCTCAGCAAATATCCTGTCTCTGCCTCTCGAGTGCTGGGATTACAGGCATGAGTCACCATACCCGGCGTGAATTCCTGCTTTTGCTTGGGGAGATAAAGCCCCAGGTATCCCAGATTCTCCATTTCAATTGCTAATATTTGGCTAGAAAAGAGAGGCATGTTGGAATTAGGTGTTATCCAAGAAATTGATGTGGAAAACCGGCATTTTCCATCTCTGTCTTCAGGCCCTAACGGTCCAAACACACTTAGTACTGCAACAGGACTTGTTTCTACAATGCGATTGTGACGTCAACGTAGGACTTTCACTACCGCAGACAAAGGTAGTCTAAAGGAACAAACTCTTGCGTCCTTGCAGTAAATGGCTAAGAGCATGGACGTGCTGATTTCAAATCCCTTCCTCAAACTGACTTCACAAGAATCATGTGTGAGTTCCAGGTGTTTCTCCTTGAGAGAATATTCTATGAATATCACTCCAGCTGCCATTCGCTTGAATGGAGCTTGTGGTCAAAAGGAGATATGCAAACATGGAATGGCACTCCTAAGTCTTTACATTTAGGAAGGATGCAGTGTGCTTTCCTTCATTCAGATTCCAACAGTAAGAACATTACCACTGTTTCTCCACCGCTTGCCTGTAGAAAGACTGTGGGATTTCCATAAGGCAGAGTTCTCAGGCACAGGGAACATGGAGAATCAATCTGTCCCTCCTCTTGAAAATAATTTACAGAGTGAGCAGGTAGTACAGTCCCACTAAAACTCTGAATATCAGTTCAAAGCAACACGGTGTAAATTCCACCTTTTGCTTCGGGACTTTAAGCCCCTGATATCCCAGCTGCTCCCTTTCACTTTCTTGCATAGTGCTAGAAAATAGAGGCATCTGGCAATTAGGTGTGATCCAAGCCTTTCATGTGGAAAACAGTCATTTTCCAACTCCGTCTTCAGTCTCTAAAGATCCGAACACACAAATCAGTGTGCAAGGACTCGTTTCTACAACAGGATTTTGGCGTCAAAATTGGATTTCACTACCGCAGACAAAGGTATTCTAAAGGAACAAACTCTTGCCTCTGGGCAGTAAAAGGCAAAGAGTAGGTAGGGAGTAATTTACACTCGTTCCTGAAACTGACTTCACAAAATGCAGATCTGAGTTCCAGGTGACTCTCTTTGTTTTCGCTTTGTTTTGTTTTGTTTTGTTTTGTTGATTTTCAGGCACGTCTCACTTTGTAGTTCAGGCTGGGCTTGAGCTCACTATATAGCCCAGGCAAGCATCAAACTCACCAATCCTCCTACCTCTGCCTCCTGAGAGCTGGGATTACCATAGGAGCCAACACGCCCGGCTCCAGGCGTTTCTCTTTGAGGGAGTAATCTACGAATATCACTCCAGCTGCCATTGGCTTGAATGGGGCTTTTGGTCAAAAGGAGGTATACACCTGTGGAAAAGCACTCCTAGTCCGTGGATTTATGAGGGAGACAGCAATCTTAACTTCATTCAGATTCTAACCATCATAACATTACCACTGTTTCTCCACCATTTGCTCATACCAAGAGTGCATTATTTCCATAATAAGGCAGAGTTCTCTTCAAGCACAGGGAACATGGAGAATCAATCTGGCCCTGCTCTTGAAAATAATTCAGAGAATGAGCAGGGGGTACACGCCCACTCAGATTCTGAAAATCAGTTCATCCAATACGCTGTGAATTACAGTTATTGCTTGCGGAGATTAAGCTCCTGGTATCCCAGCTACTCCCTTTCTCTTGCAAGGACATTGCTAGAAAAGAGAAGCATCTGGCAATTAGGTGTGATCCAAGCCTTTCATGTGGAAAACAGGTATTTTCCATCTCTGTCTTGAGGCTCTAAAAATCCGAACACACAAAACACTGAGCAAGGACTCATTTCTTCAATGGGTTTATGACGTCATAATTGGACTTTCACTACCCCAGATGAAGGTACTCAAATGGAACAAACGCTTGTCTCCCGGTGGTGAATGACAAAAAAAAATGGGTGGGAGTAATTTCCACTGCCTTCCTGAAACTGAGTTCACCAAAAGCAGATCTGAGTTCCAGGTCATTTTCTTTGGGGGAGTACTCTATGACTATGACGCCAGCTGCCATTCACTTGAATGGAACTTGTGGTCAAAAGGAGATATCCACCCGTGGAATAGTATTCCCACTACAGAGATTTCTGAAGGAGGCACTGTGCTTTTCTCCATTCAGATTCTATCCCTTAGAATATTACATCTTTGTTTCCAACTTTTGGCCGTAGAAAGAGTTTGGGACTTTAAAAAGAACCCACAGTTCTCCCCCCGCACACGGAACAAGGAGAATCAATTTGTTCTTACACTTGCAAATAAGGCACAGAGTGAGCAGGGAGTACAGTCCCACTCAGATTCTCAAAATCAGTTTATAGCAAAACGGTGTGAATTCCAGCTTTTTTTTTTTTTTATTTTGAGACAGGGTCTTCCTCTGTAGTTCAGGCTGGCACTGAGCTCACTATGTAGCCTAGGCAAGCCTTGAACCCAGCAATTCTCCTGTCTCTGCCTCTGAGTCCTAGGATTACAGGCATGAGCCACCACACCCAGCGTGAATTCCAGGTTTTGCTTGGGGAGATGAAGCCCCGGGTATCCCAGATTCTCCACTTCAATTGCTAATGTTTTTCTGTAAAAGAGAGGCATGTTGTAATTAGGTGTTATCCAAGAAATTGATGTGGAAAACAGGCATTGTCCACCTGTGTCTTCAGGCTCTAACAGTAACAAACACAAATAACAATGCACCACGTCTCATTTCTACAATGTGATTGTGACGTCATCATAGGATTTTCACTACCTCACACAAAGGTATTCTAAAGGAACAAACACTTGTGTCCTTGCATTAAATGGCTAAAAGCAGGGAAGTGCTGATTTCCACTCCGTTCCTCAAACTGACTTCACAAGAAGCAGGGGTGAGTTCCCGGTGTTTCTCTTTCAGGGAGTAATCTATGAATATCGCTCCAGCTGTAATTCGATTGAATGGAGCTTGTGGTCAAAAGGAGATATCCAACCATGGAATAGCAATCCAAGTCTTTACATTTAGGAAGGACGCAGTGTGCTTTCCTTCATTCAGATTCTAACCTTCAGAACATTACCACTGTTTCTCCACTGTTTGCCCAAACAAAGTCTGCGGAATTTCCATAATAAGGCAGAGTTCTCCTCAGGACAGGGAACATGGAGAATCAATCTGTCCCTGCTCTTGAATATAATTTACAGAGTAAGAAGGGAGTGCAGTCCCACTCAGATGCTGAAAATCAGTTTACAGCAACACGGTGTGAAATCCAGGTTTTTTGGGGGAGTTTAAGCCCCTGATATCCCAGCTACTCCCTTTCACTTCCTTGCATAGTGCTACAAAATAGAGGCATCTGGAAATTAGGTGTGATCCAAGCCTTTCGTGTGGAAAACAGGCATTTTCCAACTCTGTCTTCAGTCTCTAAAGATCCAAAAACACAAAACAGTGTGCAAGGACTCATTTCTACAACAGGATTATGAGGTCATAATTGGACTTTCACTACCGCAGACAAAAGTACTCTAAAGGAACAAACTGTTGTCTCCGGGCAGTAAACCGCAAAGAGCAGGGAGGGAGTAATTTGCACTCGTTCCTGAAACTGACTTCACAAAATGTAGATCTGATTTCCAGGTGACTCTCATTGTTTTCGTTTTGTTTTGTTTTGTTTTGTTTTGTTGTTTTTCAGATGGCGTCTCACTTTGTACTTCAGGCTGGGCTTCAGCTCACTATGTAGCACAGGCAAGCATAGAACTCAACAATCCTCCTAGCTCTGCCTCCTGAGAGCTGGAATTACTGCGGGAGCCACCACGCCTGGCTCCAGGCATTTCTCTTTGAGGGAGTAATCCACGAATATCACTCCATCTGCAATAGTCTTGAATGGGGCTTTTGTTCATAATGAGGTATCCCCCTGTGGAATAGCACTCTTAGTCTGTGGATTTATGAAGGAGGCAGCATGCTTTACTTCATTCAGATTCTAACCACAAGAACATTACCACTGTTTCTCCACTGTTTGCCTGTACAAAGAGTGCAGGATTTCCATAATAAGGCAGAATTCTCCTCAGGCACAGGGGACATGGAGAATCAATCTGTACCTGCTCTTGAAAATAATTCACAGAGTGAGCAGGGAATACAGTCCCACTTAGACTTTCAAAATCAGTTTATAGCTACACGCTGTGAATTCCAGCTTTTGCTTGGGGAGATTTAGCCACTGACATCCCAGCTACTCCCTTTCCCTTTCTTGGATATTGCTAGCAAATAGAGGCAACTGGCAATTAGGTGGATCCAAGACTTTCATGTCTAAAACATGCATTTTGCCCATCTGCCTTCAGGCTCTAACGATCCAAACGCACATAGCAGTGTGCAAGGACTCGTTTCTAAAAAGGGATTATGACATCATAATTGGACTTTCACTACCGCAGACAAAGGTACTCTAAAGGAATAAACTCTTGCCTCCTGGCAGTAAACAGCAAAGAGAAAGGTGATAGTAATTTCCACTCCATTTCTGAAACTGACTTCACAAGAAGCAGGTCTGATTTCCAGGTTTTTCTCTTTGAGGGAGTAATCTATGAATATCACTGCATCTGCCTTTCGCTTGAATGGCGCTTGTGGTAAAAAGGAGATAACCTACCATTTAATAGCACTCCTAGTCTGGAGATTTATGAAGGATGCAGTGTGGTCTTCGTCATTCAGATTCTAACCTTCAGAACATTACCACTGTTTCTACCCTGTGTGCCCTTACAAAGAATGCGGGATTTCCATAATAAGGCAGAGTTCTCCTCAGGCACAGGGAACATGGATAACCAATCTGTTCCTACTCTTGAAAATAATTGACAGAGTTAGCAGGGAGTACAGTCACACTCAAATTCTGAAAATCAGTTTATCTGACAAAGTGTGAATTTCACCTTTTGCTTGGGGAGATTAAGCCCGGGGTATCCCAGATTCTCCAGTTCAATTGCTAATATTTGGCTAGAAAAGAGAGGCATGTTGGAATTAGTTGTTATCCAAGAAATTGATGTGGAAAACAGGCATTTTCCAACTCTGTCTTCAGGCTCTAAGTGTCCTAACACACATAGCCTTGCGCCAAGACTCGTTTCTACAATGTGATTGTGATGTCATCATAGGACCTTCACTACAGTAGACAAAGGTAATCTAAAGGGACAAACTCTTGCATCCTGGCAGTAAAGGGCTAAGAGCAGGGACGTGCTGATTTCCACTCCGTTCCTCAAACTGACTCCACAAGAAGCACGTGTGAGTTCCAGGTGTTTCTCTTTGAGGGAGTATTCTATGAATATCACTCCCGCTGCCATTCGCTTGAATGGAGCTTGTGGTCAAAAGGAGATTTCCACCCAAGGAATAGCACTCCTTGTCTTTACATTTAGGAAGAACAAAGTGTGCTTTCCTGCATGCAGATTTTAAATATAAGACCATTACCACTGATTCTCCACCATTTGCCCGTACAAAGATTGTGGGATTTCCATAATAAGGGAGAGTTCTTCTCAGGCACAGGGAACATAGAGTATCAATCTTTCCCTCCACTGAAAATAATTTACAGAGTGAGCAGGGAGTACAGTCCCACTCAGATTCTGAAAATCAGTTTATAGCAACACGTTGTGAATTCCAGCTTTTGCTTGGGGTCATTTAGCCACTGATATCCCAGCTACTCCCTTTCAATTCCTTGGATAGTGCTAGAAAATAGAGGCATCTGGCAATTAGGTGTGATCCAAGCCTTTCATGGGGAAAACAGGCATTTTCCAACTGTCTTCAATCTTTAAAGAACTGAACACACAAAACAGTGCACAAGGACTCCTTTCTACAACAGGATTATGACGTCATAATTGGACTTTCACTACCGCAGACAAAGGTACTCTAAAGGAACAAACTCGTGCCTATGGGCAGTAAATGGCACAGAGCAGGGAGGGAGTAATTTGCCTTCCGTTCCTGAAACTGACTTCACAAAATGCAGATCTGAGTTCAAGTTGACTCTCTTTGTTTTTGTTTTGTTTTATTTTCCTTCGTTTTGATTTCTTTTGTATTACAGACGGCATCTCAATTTGTAGTTCAGGCTGGGCTTGAGCTCACTATGTAGCCCAGGCAAGCAATGAACTCAAAAATCCTCCTAGCTCTGCCTCCTGAGAATTGGGATTACTGCGGGAGCCACCACACCCAGCTCCAGGCATTTCTCTTTAAGGGAGCAATCAAGGAATATCACTCCAGTTGCCATTGGCTTGAATGGGGCTTTTGGTCAAAGGAGGTATCCACCTGTGGAATAGCACTCCTAGTCCATGTATTTAGGAAGGAGGCAACAAGCTTTACTTCATTCAGATTCTAACCATCAGAACTTTACCACTGTTTCGCCACCGTTTGCCCATACAAAGAGTGCAGGATTTCCATAATAAGGCAGAGTTCTCCTCAGGCACAGGGAACATGGAGAATCAATCTACTCCTACTCTTGAAAATAATTCAGAGAGTGAGCAGGCAGTACACTCCCACTCAAATTCTGAAAATCAGTTTATCCAACACGCTGTGAATTCCCACTTTTGCTTGGGGATATGAAGCCTCTGATATCCCAGCTACACAAGTTCACTTGCTAGGAAGTTGCTAGAAAAGAGAGGCATCTGGCAATTAGGTGTGATCCAAGCCTTTCATGTCTAAAACAGGCATTTTCTACCTCCGACTTCAGGTTCTAACGGACCAGTGTGCAAGGACTCTGTTGGGAGCCGTGATGAGCCTCCCCTAGGCACCCCCTCAAGACAAATGATGTTGGGAGCCGTGGCGAGCCTCCCCTAGGCACCCCCTCGAGACAAATGATGTTGGGAGCCGTGACAAGCCTCCCCAAGGCACCTCCTGAAGACAAATGAGAAATGAACAAACCACCTGCCTGGAAGCCGTGTTCCTGAACTTTACACCCACACTCATTCAGCAGAGCGAAACATTCCAGTAATAATCACCAAAGGCTCCAACGTGACCCGAGGGCGACCTCTGCACAGAGCCTCAGCCCTCCCCCTATACTCTATATATTGTAAGCTTTTTGCCCAATAAAATGAGACCTTGACAAGACTCCTTTGCTTGGTCTCACTCCTTTTCTCACCCATGATTCTTTTCAGGTGAAGTCCTCCTCGCCCCCACGAATAACAGTGGCCCGTGGGTTGGGTCAGGACTCATTTCTGCAATGGGGTTATGACGTCATAATTGGACTTTCACTACTGAAGACAAAGGTACTCAAAATGAACAAACACTTGTCTCCTGGCGGTGAACGACAAGGAGAAGGGTCGTAGTAATTTGCACTCTGTTCCTGAAACTGACTTCACAAAATGCAAATCTGATTTCCAGGTGACTCTCTTTGTATTTGTTTTATTTTGTTTTGTTTTGTTTTGTTTTGTTTTGTTTTGTTTTGTTTTGTTTTGTTTTGTTTTGTTTTGTTTCAGATGGCGTCTCACTTTGTAGTTCAGGCTGGGCTTGAGCTCACTATGTAGCCCAGGCAAGGATCGAACTCAACAATCATCCTAGCTCTGCCTCCTGAGAGCTGGGACTACCAGGGAGCCACCAAACACAGCTCCAGGCATTTCTCTTTGAGGGAGTAATCTACAAATATCACTCCAGCTGCCATTGGCTTGAATGGGGCTTTTGGTCAAAAGGAGGTATCCACCAGTCAAATAGCACTCCTACTCAGTTGATTTATGAAGGAGGCAGCGTGCTTTACTTCATTCAGATTCTAACAATCAGAACATTACCACTGTTTCTCCACCGTTTGCCCGTACAAAGACTGCAGGATTTCCATAATAAGGCACTGTTCTCCTCAGGCACAGGGAACATGGAGAATCAATCTGTCCCTGCTCTTGCAAATAATTCAGAGAGTGAGCAGGGGGTACACGCCCACTCAGATTCTGAAAATCAGTTTCTCCAACATGCTGTGAATTCCAGATTTTGCTTGGGCAGATTAAGCCCCTGATATCCCAGCTACTCCCTTTCACTTGCTAGGATGTTGCCAGAAAAGAGAGGCACCTGGCAATTAGGTGTGATCCAAGCCTTTCATGTCTAAAACAGGCCTTTTTCATCTCCGTCTTCAGGCTCGAACCATCCAAAAACACATACCACTGCGCAAGGACTCATTTCTGCAACAGGATTTTGATGTCATAATTGGATTTTCACTACCGCAGACAAAGGTACTCAAAAGGAACTAATGCTTGTCTCCTGGTGGTGAAGGACAAAGAGAAGGGTGGTAGTAATTTCTACTCCGTTCCTGAAACTGACTTCACAAAATGCAGATCTGATTTCCAGGTGACTCTCTTTGTTTTTGTTTTATTTTGTTTTGTTTTGTTTTGTTTTCATATGGTGTCTCACTTTGTAGTTCAGGCTGGGCTTGAGCTCACTATGTAGCCCAGGTAACCATCGAACTCAACAGTTCTATCACCGTTTCCTAAGAGTTGGGATTACTGCCAGAATGACCACACCCAGCTCCAGGCGTTTCTCTTTGAGGGAGTAATCTACGAATATCACGCCAACTGCCATAGGCTTGAATGGGGCTTTTGGTCAAAGGAGGCATCCACATGTGGAATAGCACTCCTAATCTGTTGATTTATGAAGGGGCAGCGTGCTTTACTTCATTCAGATTCTAACCATCAGAACATTACCACTGTTTCGCCACCATTTTCCCATAGAAAGAGTGCGGGATTTCCATAATAAGGCGGAGTTCTCAGGCACAGGGAACATGGAGAATCAATCTGTCTGTGCTCTTGAAAATAATTTAAAGAGTGAGCAGGGTGTACATGTCCACTCAGAATTTGAAAATCAGTTTATGCAACATGCTGTGAATTCCAGATTTGCTTGGGCAGATTAAGCCCCTGATCTCCCAGCTATTCCCTTTCACTTGCTAGGATGTTGCTAGCAAAGACAGGCATCTGGCAATTAGGTGTGATCCAAGCTTTTCATGTCTAAAACAGGCATTTTCCGCCTCTGTCTTCAGTCTCTAAGCTACCAAAAACACATTTCAGTGGGCAAGGACTCGTTTCTGCAACTGGATTATGACGTCATAATTGGACATTCACTACCGAAGACAAAGGTACTCTAAAGGAGCAAACTCTTGCCTCTGGGCAGTAAACGGGAAAGAGCAGGGAGGCAGTAATTTGCACTCCGTTCCTGAAACTGACTTCAAAAAATGCAGTTCTGAGTTCCAGGTGATTCTCTTTGGTTTTGTTGTGTTGTGTTTTATTTTGTTTTGTTTTATTTTGTTTTCAGATGGCGTCTCACTTTGTACTCCAGGCTGGGTTTGAGCTCACTATGTAGCTCAGGCAAGCATCAAACTCAACAATTCTCCTAGCTCTGCCTCCCGAGAGCTGGGATTCCTGCTGGAACAACCACGCCCAGCTTCAGGTGTTTCTTTTTGAGGGAGTAATCTACGAATATCACACCAACTGCCATTGGTTTGAATGGGGCTTTTGGTCAAAGGAGGTATCTACCTGTGAAATAGCACTCCTAGTCTGTTGATTTATGAAGGGGGAAGGGTGCTTTACTTCGTTCAGATTCTAATCATCAGAACATTACCACTGTTTCTCCACCGTATGCCCGTACAAAGAGTGCGGGATTTCATAATAAGGCAGAGTTCTCCTCAGGCACAGGGAACATGGAGAAACAATCTGTCCCTGCTCTTGAAAATAATTCAGAGAGTGAGCAGGGGATACACGCCCACTCAGATTCTGAAAATCAATTTGTGCAACACGCTGTGAATTCCAGATTTTGCTTGGGCAGATTAAGCCCCTGATATACCAGCTACTCCCTTTCACATGCTAGGATGTTGCTAGAAAAGAGGCATCTGGCAATTAGATGTGATCTAAGCCTTTCATGTGTAAAACAGGCATTTTCCACCTCTGTCTTCAGGCTCGAACCATCCAAAAACACATACCACTGCGCAAGGACTCATTTCTGCAACAGGATTTTGATGTCATAATTGGATTTTCACTACCACAGACAAAGGTACTCTAAAGGAACAAACACTTGTCTCCTGGCAGTGAATGACAAAGAGAAGGGTGGTAGTAATTTCCACTCCGTTCCTGAAACTGACTTCACCAAAAGCAGGTCTGAGTTCCAGGTGTTTTTCTTTGGGGGAGTAATCTACGAATATGACGCAAGCTGCCATTCGCTTGAATGGAACTTGTGGTCAAAAGGAGATATCCACCCGTGGAATGGCACTCCTCCTACAGAGATTTCCGAAGGAGGCAGTGTGCTTTTTCTACATTCAGATTCTAACCATTACAAAATTATGACTGTTTCTCCACCTTTTGGCCGTTCAAACAGTGCGGGATGTTAATAAGAAGCCACAGTTCTCCCCGGGCACAGGGAACAAGGAGAATCAATTTGTTCTTTCACTTGCAAATAAGGCACAGAGTGAGCAGGGAGTACAGGCCCACTCATATTCTAAATATCAGTTTATGGCAACACGGTGTGAATTCGAGCTTTTGCTTGGGGAGATTAAGCCCGGGGTATCGCATATTCTCCACTTCATTTGCTAATATTTTGCTAGAAAACTCAGGCATGTTGGATTTAGGTGTTTTCCAAGAAATTGCTGTGAACACTATGCATTTTCCATCTGTGTCTTCAGGCTGTAACTGTCTAAAAACACATAGCAGTTCGCCAGGACTCGTTTCTACAATACGATTGTGACATCATAATAGGACTTTCACTACTGCAGACAACGGTAGTCTAAAGGAACAAAGTCTTGCGTCCTTGCAGCAAATGGCTAAGAGCAAGGAGCTGCTAATTTCCACTCCGTTCCTCAAAGTGATTTCACAACAAGCAGGTGTGTGACTGCCAGGTGTTTCTCTTTGAGGAATTAATCTATGAATATTACTCCAGCTTCCATTCGCTTGAATGGAGCTTGTGGTCAAACCAATATTCCACCCATGGAATAGCACTCCTAGCCTTTACATTTATGAAGGATGCAGTGAGTTTTTTCATTCATATTCTAAGAATAAGATCATTACCACTGCTGCTCCACAATTTGCCCGTACAAAGGGTGCGGGATTTCCATAATAAGGCAGAGTTCTTCTCAGGCAGAGGGAACATGGAGAATCAATTTGTCCCTACACTTGAAAATAATTTACAGAGTGAGAAGGGGGTACAGTCCTACTCAGATTCTGAAAATCAATTTATCCAACACGGTATGAATTCCAGTTTTTGCATGGGGTGATTAAGCCCATGATATCGCAGCAACTCCACTTAACTTGCTAGGATGTTGCTAGAAAAGAGAGGCATCTGGCAATTGGGTGTGATCCAAGATTTTCATGTGAAAAACAGGCATTTTCCACTTCCATGTTCAGCCTGTAAAGGTCCAAAAACACATAACAGTACGGAAGATCATGTTTCTAAAATGGGATTATGACATCATAATTGAACTTCCCCTACCGCAGACAAAGGTACTCTAAAGGAGCAAAGTCTTGCCTCCTGGTGTAAACGGCAAAGAGAAATGTGGTGTAGAAATTTCCACGGAGTTCCTCAAACTGACTTCACAATAAGTAGGTGTGAGTTCCAGGGGTTTCTCTTTGAGGGAGTAATCTATGAATATCACTCCAGCTGCCATTCTCTTGAATAGATCTTGTTGTCAAAAGGAGATATCCACCCGTGGAATAGCAGTCCTAGTACAGAGATTTGCGAAGGAGGCAGTGTGCTTTTCTCCATTCAGATTCTAACCATTAGAACAATACGTCTGTTTCTTCACCTTTTGGCCTTACAAAGAGTGCGGGATTTCAATAACAAGCCAGAGTTCTCCCCTGCAACAGGGAACAAGGAGAATCAATTTGTTCTTTCACTTGCAAATAAGGCACAGAGTGAGCAGGGAGTACAGTCCCACTCAGATTCTCTAAAACGGTTCATTGAGACAAGGTGTGAATTCCAGCTTTTGCTTGGGGAGATTAAGCCCCAGGTATCCCAGATTTTCCACTTCAATTGCTAATATTTGGCTAGAAAAGAGAGGCAATTTGGAATTGGTTGTTATCCAAGAAATTGATGTGGAAAACAGGCATTTTCCACCTCTGTCTTCAGGCTCTAAAGGTCCAAACACACATAGCAGTGCACCACGACTCATTTCTACAATGCGATTGTGATGTCATAATAGGACTTTCACTACCGCAGACAAAGGTAGTCTAAATGCACAGACATTCGCGTCCTTGCCATAAATGGCTAAGAGCATGGAGGTGCTAATTTTCACTGCGTTCCTCAAACTGACTTTACACTAAGCCGGTGTGAGTTCCAGGTGTTTCTCTTTGAGGGAGTGATCCATGAATATCACTCCAGCTGCCATTCGCTTGAATGGAGCTTGTGGTCAAAAGCAGATATCCACCCATGGAAGAACACTCCTAGTCTTTACAATTATGAAGGATGCAGTGTGCTTTTCTCCATTCAGATTCTAAGAATAAGAACATTACCACTGTTTTTCCAATGTTTGCCCGTACAAAGAGTGCGGCATTTCCATAATAAGGCAGAGTTCTATTCAGGCGCAGGGAACATGGAGAATCAATCTGTCCCTACTCTTGAAAACAATTTACAGGGAGTACAGTCCCACTCAGATTCTGAAAATCAGTTTAAAGCTACACTGTGTGAATTCAAGCTTTTGCTTGGCGAGGTTAAGCCCCTGATATCCCAGCCACTTCCTTTCACTTCCTTGGATATTGCTAGAAAATAGAGGTACATGGAAACTAGGTGTGATCCAAGATTTTCATGTGGAAAACAGGCATTTTCCAACTGCATCTGCAGGCTCTAATTGTCCAAAGACACATAGCATTGCATGAGGACTCATTTCTACAATGCAATTGTGATGTCATGTTAGGACTTTCACTACTGCAGACAAAGGTATTTTAAAGGTACAAACTCTTGCGTCCTTGCAGTAAATGGCTAAGAGCAGCAAGGTGCTAATTTCCACTGCATTCCTCAAACTGACTTCACAATAAGCAGGTGTGAATTCCATGTGTTTGTCTGTGAGGGAGTGATCTATGAATATCCCGCCATTCGCTTGAATCGAGATTGTGGTCAAAAGGAGATATCCACCCATGGAAGAGCACTCCTAGTCTTTAAAATTATGAAGGACGCAGTGTGCTTTTCATCATTTAGATTCTAAGAATGAGGACATTACCACTGTTTCTACACCATTTGCCCGTACAAAGAGTGTGGGATTTGTGTAATAAGGCAGAGTTCTCCGCAGGCACAGGTAACATGGAGAATCAATGTCTCCCTACCCTTGAAAATAATTTACAGGGAGTACAGTCCCACTCAGAATCTGAAAATCAGTTTATAGCTACACTTTGTGAATTCAAGCTTTTGCTTGGGGAGCTTAAGCCCCTGATATCCCTGCTACTTCCTTTCACTTCTTTGGATACTGCTAGAAAATAGAGGGATGTGGCCATTAGGTGTGATCAAAGGCTTTCATGTCGAAAACGGGCATTTTCCACCTTTGTCTCCAGGTTTTAACGATCCAAACACACATAGAAGTGCGCAAGGACTCATTTCTACAATGGGATTATGATGTCATCATTGGACTTTCCCTACCGCAGACAAAGGTACTCTAAATTAACAAAGTCTTGCCTCCTGGCATAAACAGCACAGAGAAAGTTGGTGCAGTAATTTCCACTCTGTTCGTGAAACTGACTTCACAAGAAGCAGGTTTGAGTTCCAGGTGTTTCACTTGAAGGGAGTCACCTGCACCTGCCATTACCTTGAATATAGCTTGGGGTCAAAAGGAAATATCCACCCATGGAATAGCACTCCTAGTCTTGATATATATGAAGGATGCAGTGTGCTTTTCTTCATTCATTTTCTAACCGTCAGAACATTATAACTATTTCTCCACTGTGAGACTGTACAAAGAGTGCGGGATTTCAATAATAATACAGAGTTCTCCGCAGCCACAGGGAACATGAATTTTCAATCTGTTCCTACACTTGAAAATAATTCACAGAGAGACCAGGGAGTACAGTCCCACTCAGATTCTGAAAATCAGTTAATCCAACATGGCGTGAATTCCAACTTTTGCAGGGGTGATTAAGCCCGTGATATCCTGGCTACTCCACTTAACTTGCTAGGATGTTGCTAGAAAAGAGAGGCGTCTGGCAATTAGCTGTGATCCAAGATTTTCATGTGAAAAACAGGCATTTTCCACCTCCATGTTCATGCTCTAATGGTTCAGAAACACATAGCAGTCTGGAAGGACATGTTTCTGCAATGGAATTATGACATCATAATTTTTCCTTCACTACTGCAGACAAAGGTACTCGAAAGGAATACACGCTTGTCTCCTGGCCGTGAACGACAAAGGGAAGGGTGGTAGTAATTTCCCCTCCAGTTCATGAAATTGACTTCACCAAAAGAAGTTCTCAGTTCCAGGTGTTTTGATTTGGCGAAGTAATCTACGAATATGATGCCAGTGGACATTCGCTTGAATGGAACTTGTGGTCAAAAGGAGATATCCACCCATGGAATTGCACTCGTAGTACAGAGATTTCTGAAAGAGGCAAAGTGCTTTTCTCTATTCAGATTTTAACCATTAGAACATTACATCTGTTTCTCCCCCTTTTTGCCGTACAAAGAGTGTGGGATTTTAATAAGAAGCCAGAGTTCACCCCCGGCACAGGGAGCAAGGAGAATCAATTTTTTCATACACTTGCAAATAAGGCACAGAGTGAGCAGGGAGTACAGTCGCAGTCACACTTTCAAAATCAGTATAGAGCAACATGGTGTGAAATCCAGTTTTTCCTTGGAGATTAAGACCCGGGTTTTCCAGATTCTCCACAACAATTGCTAATATTTGGCTAGAAAAGAGAGGCATGTTGGAATTATGTGTTATAAAAGAAATTGATGTGGAAAACATGCATTTTCCACGTCTGTCTTCAGGCTCTAACGGTCCAAGCACACATAGCAGTGAGGCAGGACTCGTTTCCTCAATGTGACTGTGATGTCATAATTGCACTTTCACTACCGCATACAAAAGTAGTCTAAATGCACAAACTCTTGGGTCCTTGCCGTAAATGGCTAAGAGCAGGGAGGAGCTAATTTCCACTGCGTTCCTTAAACTGACTTCACAATAAGTAGGTTTGAGTTCCACATGTTTTCTTTGAGGGAGTAATCTATGAATATCACTTCAGCTGTCATTCGCTTGAATGGAACTGGTGGTCAAGAGGAGATATCCAACCGTGGAATAGCACTCCGAGTACAGAGATTTCCAAAGGAGGCAGTGTACTTTTCTCCATTCAAATTCTAACCATTAGAACAATACGTCTCTTTCTCCTACTTTTGGCCTTACAAAGAGTGCGGGATTTCAGTAACAAGCCAGAGTTTTCCCCTGCAACAGTTAAGAAGGAGAATCAATTTGTTCTTTCATTTGCAACATAGGCACAGAGTGAGCAGGGAGTACAGTCCCACTCAGATTCTCTAAATCGGTTCACAGCAAAACGTTGTGAATTCTCGATTTTGCTTGGGGAGACTAAGCCCCATGTATCCCAGATTTTCGACTTCAATTGGTAATATTTGGCTAGAAAAGAGAGGCATGTTGGAAATAGTTGTTATCCAAGAAATGGCTGTGGAAAACAGGCATTTTCAACTTCTGTCTTCTGGCTCTAATGGTACAAACACACATAGCAGTGTGCGAGGACTTGTTTCTACAATGCGATTGTGATGTCATAATAGGACTTTCAGAACCTCAGACGAAGGTAGTCTAAAGGCACAAACTCTTGTGTCCTTGCAGTAAATGGCTAATAGCAGAGAGGTGGTAATTTCCACTGCGTTCCTCAAACTGACTTCACAATAAGCACGTGTGAGTGCCAGGTGTTTCTCTTTGATAGAGTGATCTATGAATATCACTCCAGCTGCCATTCCCTTGAATGGAGCTTGTGCTCAAAAGGAGATATCCATCCATGGAAGAGCACTCCTAGCCTTTACAACTATGAAGGATGCAGTGTGCTTTTCTTCATTCAGATTCTAAGAATAAGAACATTACCACTATTTTTCAACCGTTTGCCCGTACAGAGAGTGCGGAATTTCTGTAATAAGGCAGAGTTCTACTCAGGCACAGGTATCATGGAGAATCAATCTGTCTCTACACTTGAAAATAATTTACAGGGAGTACTCTCCCACTCAGAATCTGAAAAACAGTTTATAGCTACAGGGTGCGAATTCAAGCTTTTGCTTGGGGAGATTAAGCCCCTGATATCCCAGCTAATTCTTTTCACTTCCTTGGATATTTCTAGAAAATAGAGGTATCTGGCAATTAGGTGTGATCGAAGACTTTCATGTGGAAAACAGGCATTATCCACATCCGTCTGCCGGCTCTAATGATCCAAACACACATAGCAGTGCGCAAGGACTCATTTCTAAAATGGGATTATGATGTCATCATTGGAATTTCCCTACCGCAGACAAAGGGACTCTAAATTAACAAAGTCTTGCCTCGTGGCGTAAACAGCAAAGAGAAAGGTGGTGTAGTAATTTCCACTCCATTTCTGAAACTGACTTCACAAGGAGTAGGTTTGATTTCCAGGTGTTTCTCTTCGAGGGAGTCATCTGCATCTGCCATTACCTTGAATATTGCTTGGGGTCAAAAGGAAATATCTACCCATGGAATTTCACTCCAAGTCTTTAGATATTTGAAGGATGCAGTGTGCTTTTCTTCATTAATATTCTAATCATCAGAACATTATCACTGTTTCTCGACCATGAGACCGTACAAAGAGTGCGGTATTACAATAATAAGGCAGAGTTCTCTGCAGGCACAGGGAACATGGATATTCAATCTGTTCCTACACTTGAAAATAATTCACAGATTGAGCAGAGAGTACAGTCCCACTCAGAGTCTGAAAATCAGTTTATCCAACACAGAGTGAATTCCAACTTTTGCATGGGGTGATTAAGCCCTTGATATCCTGTATACTCCACTTAACTTGCTAGGATATTGCTAGATAAGAGTGGCATCTGGCAATTAGGTGTGATCCAAGCTTTTCATGTGAAAAACAGGCATTTTCCACCTCCATGTTCAGGCTCTAATGGTTCAGAAACACATCGCAGTGCAGAAGGACACGTTTCTGCAACAGAATTATGACGTCATAATTGTTCCTTCACTACCGCAGACAAAGGTACTCTAAAGGAACACACGCTTGTCTCCTGGCTGTGAATGACAAAGTGAAGGGTGGTAGTAATTTCCCCTCCGTTACTGAAATTGACTTCACCAAAAGAAGGTCTCAGTTCCAGGTGTTTTGATTTGGCGGAGTAATTTAAAAATATGTTGCCAGCTGCCATTCGCTTGAATGGAACTTGTGGTCAAAAGGAGATATCCACCCGTGGAATAGCACTCACAGTACAGAGATTTCTGAAGGAGGCAATGTGCTTTTCTCCATTCAGATTTTAACCATTAGAACATTACGTCTGTTTCTCCACCTTTTTGCCGTACAAAGAGTGCGGGATTTTAATAAGAAGCCACAGTTCTCCCCTGCCACAGGGAGCAAGGAGAATCAATTTTTTAATACACTTGAAAATAAGGCACAGAGTGAGCAGAGAGTGGAGTCCCACTTAGATTCTCTAAATTGGTTCACAGCAACACGGTGTGAATTCCAGCTTTTGCTTGGGAGATTAAGCCCCAGGTATCCCAGATTTTGCACTTCAGTTTCTAATATTTGGCTAGAAAAGAGACGCATGTTGGAATTAGTTGTTATCCAAGAAATTGATATTGATAACAGGCATTTTCCACCTCTGTCTTCAGGCTCCTATGGTCCAAAAACACAGAGCATTGCGCCAGGACTCGTTTGTACAATGTGATTGTGATGTCATAATAGGACTTTCACTACCGCAGACAAAAGTAATCTAAAAGCACAAACTTGCATCCTTGCAGTAAATGGCTAAGAGCAAGGAGTTGCTAATTTCCACTTCGTTTCTCAAACTGACTTCACAATAAGCAGGTGTGATTTCCATGTTTTTCTCTTTGAGGGAGTGAGCTATGAATATCACTCCAGCTGTCATTTACTTGAATGGAGCTTGTGGTCAGAAGGAGATATCCACCCATGGAAGAGCACTTCTAGTCTTTACAATTATGAAGAATGCAGTGTGCTTTTCTTCATTCAGATTCTAAGAATAAGAACATTACCACTGTTTCTGCACTGTTTGCCTGTTCAAAGAGTGCGGGATTTCCATAATAAGGCAGAGTTCTCCGCAGGCACAGGGAACATGGAGAATCAATCTGTCCCTACTCTCGAAAATAATTTACAGGGAGTACAGTCCCACTCAGAATCTGAAAATAAGTTTAGAGCTACATTTTGTGAATTCAAGCTTTTGCTTGGGGAGCTTAAGCCTTTGATATCCCAACTTCTTCCTCTCACTTCCTTGCATATTGGTAGAAAATAGAGGTATCTGGCAATTAATTGTGATCAAAGACTTTCATGTGGAAAACAGGCATTTTCCACCTCCTTCTGCAGGCTTTAACGATCCAAACACACATAGCAGTGAGCAAGGACTCATTTCTACAACGGGATTATGATGTCATCATTGGACTTTCCCTACCGCAGTCAAAGGGACTCTAAATTAACAAAGTCTTGCCTCCTGGTGTAAACAGCAAAGAGAAAGGTGGTGTAGTAATTTCCACTCAATTCCTGAAACTGACTACACAAGAAGCAGGTTTGCGTTCCAGGTGTTTCTTCTGGAGGGAGTCATCTGCATCTGCCCTTCGCTTGAATATAGTTGGTGGTCAAAAGGAGATATCCACCCATGGAATAGCACTCATAGTCTTGAGATTTATGAAGGACGCAGTGTGCTTTTCTTCATTCATATTCTAACCATCAGAACATTATCACTCTTTCTCGACCGTGAGACTGTACAAAGAGTGCGGGATTTCAATAATAAGGCAGAGTTCTCCGCATGCACAGGGAAAATGGATATTCAATCTGTTCATACACTTGAAAATAATTCACAGAGTGACCAGGGAGTACAGTCCCACTCAGCTTCTGAAAATCAGTTTATCCAATACGGCGTGAATTCCAACTTTTGCATGGGGTGATTAAGCCCGTGATATCCTGGCTACACCACTTAACTTGCTAGGATGTTGCTAGAAAAGAGAGGCATCTGACAATTTGGTGTGATCCAAGCTTTTAATGTGAAAAACAGGCCTTTTCCACCTCCATGTTCAGGCTCTAATGGTTCAGAAACACATAGCAGTGCAGAAGGACACGTTTCTGCAACAGAATTATGATGGCATAATTGTTCCTTCACTACCGCAGACAAAGGTACTGTAAAGGAACAAAGGCTTGTCTCCGGGCGGAGAACGACAAAGGGAAGGGCGGTAGTAATTTCCCCTCTATTCCTGAAATTGACTTCACCAAAAGAAGGTCTCAGTTCCAGGTGTTTCGATTTGGCAGAGTAGTCTACGAATCTGATGCCAGCTGCCATTCGCTTGAATGGAACTTGTGGTCAAAAGGAGATATCCACCCATGGAATAGCACTCGTAGTACAGAGATTTCTGAAGGAGGCAATGTGCTTTTCTCCATTCACATTTTAAGCATTAGAACATTACGTCTGTTTCTCCACCTTTTTGCCGTACAAAGAATGTGTGATTCTAATAAGAAGACACAGTTCTCCCCGGGCACAGGGAGCAAGGAGAATCAATTGGTTCATATACTTGCAAATATGGCACAGAGTGAGCAGGGAGTACAGTCCCACTCAGATTGTATAAATCGGTTCATAGGGACACGGTGTGAATTCCAGCTTTTGCTTGGGGAGATTAGGCCCCCGGTATCCCAGATTTTGCACTTCAGTTTCTAATATTTGGCTAGAAAAGAGAGGCATGTTGGAATTAGTTGTTATCCAAGAAATTGATATGGAAAACAGGCATTTTCCACCTCTGTCTTCAGGCTCCTATGGTCCAAAAACACAGAGCATTGCGCCAGGAATCATCTCTACAATGCGATTGTGATGTCATAATAGGACTTTCACTACCGCAGACAAATGTAGTCTAAAAGCACAAACTTGCATCCTTGCAGTAAATGGCTAAGAGCAAGGAGGTGCTAATTTTCACTGCGTTCCTCAAACTGACTTCACAATAAGCAATTGTGTGTTCCATGTGTTTCTCTTTCAGGGAGTGAGCTATGATTATCACTCCAGCTCTCATTCGCTTGAATGGAGCTTGTGGTCAAAAGGAGATATCCACCCATGGAAGAGCACTCCTATTCTTTACAATTATGAAGGATGCAGTGTGCTTTTCTTCATTCAGATTCTACGAATAAGAACATTACCACTGTTTCTGCACTGTTTGCCTGTTCAAAGAGTGTGGGATTTCCATAGTAAGGCATAGTTCTCCGCAGGCACAGGGAACATGGAGAATCAATCTGTCCCTACTCTTGAAAATAATTTACAGGGAGTACAGTCCCACTCAGAATCTGAAATTCAGTTTAGAGCTACACTATGTGAATTCAAGCTTTTGCTTGGGGAGCTTAAGCCTTTGATATACCACCTTCTTCCTTTCACTTCCTTGGATATTGCTAGAAAATAGAGGTATCTGGCAATTAATTGTGACCAAAGACTTTCATGTGGAAAACAGGCATTTTCCCCCTCCGTCTGCAAGCTTTAACGATCCAAACACACATAGCAGTGTGCAAGGACTCATTTCTACAACGGGATTAGGATGTCATCATTGGACATTCCCTACCACAGACAAAGGTACTCTAAATTAACAAAGCCTTGCCTCCTGGCGTAAACAGCAAAGAGAAAGGTGGTGTAGTAATTTCCACTCCGTTCCTGAAACTGACTTCACAAGAAGCAGGTTTGTGTTCCAGGTGTTTCTCCTGGAGGGAGTCATGTGCATCTGCCATTCGCTTGAATATAGTTTGTGGTCCAAAGGAGATAACCACCCATGGAATGGCACTCATTGTCTTGAGTTATATGAAGGACGGATTGTTCTTTTCTTCATTCATATTCTACCCATCAAAACATTATCACTGTTTCTCGACCAGGAGACTGTACAAAGAATGCGGGATTTCAATAATAAGGCAGAGTTCTCCGCATGCACAGGGAAAATGGATATTCAATCTGTTCCTACACTTGAAAATAACTCACAGAGTGACTCGGGAGTACAGTCTCACTCAGATTTTGCAAGTCAGTTTATCCAACACGGCGTGAATTCCAACTTTTCCATGGGTGATTAAGCCTGTGATATGCTGTCTACTCCACTTAACTTGCTAGGTTGTTGCTAGAAAAGAGAGGTATCTGGCAATTAGGTGTGATCCAAGCATTTCATGTGAAAAACAGGCATTTTCCACCTCCTTGTTCAGGCTCTAATGGTTCAGAAACACATCGCAGTGCAGGACACATTTCTGCAACAGAATTATGACGTCATAATCGTTCCTTCACTACCGCAGACAAAGGTACTCTAAAGGAACACATGCTTGTCTCCTGGCGGTGACGACAAAGGGTAGGGTGGTAGTAATTTCCTCTCCGTTCCTGAAATTGACTTCACCAAAAGAAGGTCTCAGTTCCAGGTGTTTTGATTTGGCGGAGTAATCTACGAATATGATGCCAGCTGCCATTCGCTTGAATGGAACTTGTGGTGAAAAAGAGATATCCACCCGTGGAATAGCACTCGTAGTACAGAGATTTCTGAAGGAGGCAGTGTGCTTTTCTCCATTCAGATTTTAACCATTAGAACATTACGTCTGTTTCTCCACCTTTTGCCGTACTAAGAGTGTGGGATTTCAAGAATCCACAGTTCTCCCCGGGCACAGGGAGCAAGGAGAATCAATTTGTTCATACAATTGCAAATAAGGCACAGAGTGAGCAGGGAATAGAGTGGCAGTCACACTCTCAAAATCAGTTTAGAGCAACAAGTTGTGAATTCCAGCTTTTGCTTGGAGATTAAGCAACGGGTATTCCAGATTCTCCACTTCAATTGCTAATATTTGGCTAGAAAAAAGAGGCATGTTGGAATTAGGTGTTCTCCAGAAATTGATGTGGAAAAAGGCATTTTCCACTTCTGTCTTAAGGCTCTAAAGGTCGAAGCACACAGCAGTGTGGCAGGACTCTTTTCTACAATGCGATTTTGACGTCATATTAGCACTTACACTACCGCAGACAAAAGTAGTATAAAGGCACAAACCCTTGCGTCCTTGCCCTAAATAGCTAAGAGCAGGGAGGTGCTAATTTCCACTGTGTTCCTCATACTGACTTCACAATAAACAGGTGTGAGTTCTGGGTGTTTCTCTTTGAAGGAGTAATCCATGAATATCACTCCAGCTGCCATTCGCTTGAATGGAACTTGTGGTCAAAAGGAGATATCCACCCGTGGAGTAGCACTCCTAGTTCAGAGATTTCCAAGGAATCAGTGTGCTTTTCTCCATTCAGATTCTAACCATTAGAACAATACGTCTTACAAAGTGTGCGGGATTTCAATAACAAGCCAGAGATCTCCCCTGCAACAGGGAACAAGGAGAATCAATTTGTTATTTCACTTGCAAATAAGGCACAGAGTGAGAAGGGAGTACAGTCCCACTCAGATTCTCTAAATCGGTTCATAGCGACATGGTATGAATTCCAGCTTTTGCTTGGGGAGATTATGCCCCAGGTATCCCAGATTTTGCACTTCAATTGCTAATATTTGGCTAGAAAAGAGAGGCATGTTGGAATTAGTTGTTATCCAAGAAATTGATATGGAAAACAGGCATTTTCCACCTCTGTCTTCAGGCTCCTATGGTCCAAAACACAGAGCATTGCGCCAGGACTCGTTCCTACAATGCGATTGTGATGTCATAATAGGACATTCACTACCGCAGACAAAGGTAGTCTAAAAGCACAAACTTGCATCCTTGCAGTAAATAGCTAAGAGCAAGGAGGTGCAAATTTCCACTGCGTTCCTCAAATTGACTTCACAATAAGCAGGTGTGAGTTCCATGTGTTTCTCTTTGAGGGAGTGAGCTATGAATAACACTCCAGCTGTCATTCGCTAGAATGGAGTTTGAGGTCAAAAGGAGATATGCACCCATGGAAGAGCACTCCTAGTCTTTACAATTATGAAGAATGCAGTGTGCTTTTCTTCATTCAGATTCTAAGAATAAGAACATTACCACTGTTTCTTCACCGATTGTCTGTACAAAGAGTGCGGGATTTCCATAATAAGGCAGAGTTCTCCGCAGGCACAGGCAACATGGAGAATCAATGTGTCCCTACTCTTGAAAATAATTTACAGGGAGTACAGTCCCACTCAGAAACTGAAAATAAGTTTAGAGCTACACTAAGTGAATTCAAGCTTTTGCTTGGGGAGATTAAGCCCCTGATATCCCAGCTACTTCCTTTCACTTCCTTGGATATTGCTAGAAAATAGAGGTATCTGGCAATTAGGTGTGATCAAAGACTTTCATGTGGAAAACCGGTATTTTCCACCTCCGTGTGCAGGCTCTAACGATCCAAACACACATAGCAGTGCCCATGTCTCATTTCAAAAACGGGATTATGATGTCATAATTGGACTTTCCCTACAGCAGACAAAGGTACTCTAAATTAACAAAGTCTTTCCTCCTGGCATAAACAGCAAAGAGAAAGGTGGTGTAGTAATTTCCACTCAATTCCTGAAACTGACTTCACAAGAAGCAGGTTGGCGTCCCAGGTGTTTCTCCTGGATGAAGTCATCCGCATCTGCCATTCGCTTGAATATAGTTTGTGGTCCAAAGGAGATATCCATCCATGGAAGAGTAGTCCTAGTCTTGAGATATATGAAGGACGCAGTGTGCTTTTCTTCATTCATATTCTAACCATCAAAACATTATCACTCTTTCTCGACCATGAGACTGTACAAAGAGTGCGGGATTTCAATAATAAGGCAGAGTTCTCCGCATGCACAGGGAAAATGGATATTCAATCTGTTAATACACTTGAAAATAATTCATAGAGTGACCGGGGAGTACAGTCCCACTCAGATTCTGAAAATCAGTTTATCCAACACGGCGTGAATTCCAACTTTTACATGGGGTGACTAAGCCCGTGATATCCTGGCTACTCCACTTAACTTGCTAGGATGTTGCTAGAAAAGAGAGGCATCTGGCAATTAGGTGTGATCCAAGGTTTTCATGTGAAAAACAGCATTTTCCACCTGCATGTTCAGGCAATAATGGTTCAGAAATTCATCGCCGTGCAGAAGGACACTTTTCTGCAACAGAATTATGACGTCATAATTGTTCCTTCACTACCGCAGACAAAGGTACTCTAAAGGAACACACGCTTGTGTCCGGGTGGTGAACGACAAAGGGAAGGGTGGTAGTAATTTCCCCTCCGTTCCTGAAATTGACTTCAGCAAAAGAAGGTCTCAGTTCCAGGTGTTTTGATTTGGCGGAGTAATCTATGAATCTGATGCCAGCTGCCATTGGCTTGAATGGAACTTGTGGTCAAAAGGAGATAGCCACCAGTGGAATAGCACTCGTACTACAGAGATTTCTGAAGGAGCCAGTGTGCTTTTCTCCATGCAGATTTTAACCATTAGAACATTACGTCTGTGTCTCGACCTTTTTGCCATACAAAGAATGCGGGATTTTAATAAGAAGCCACAGTTCTCCCCGGGCACAGGGAACAAGGAGAATCAATTTGTTCATACACTTGCAAATAAGGCACAGAGTGAGCAGGGAGTACAGTGGCAGTCACACCCTCAAAATCAGTTTAGAGCAACAAGTTGTGAATTCCAGCTTTTGCTTGGAGATTAAGCAACGGGTATTCCAGATTCTCCACTTCTATTGCTAATATTTGGCTAGAAAGGAGAGTCATGTTGGAATTATTTGTTATAAAAGAAATTGATGTGGAAAAAAGGCATTTTCCACTTCTGTCTTAAGGCTCTAACGGTCGAAGCACACAGCGGTGTGGCAGAACTCTTTTCTACAATGCGATTTTGACGTCATATTAGCACTTACACTACCGCAGACAAAAGTAGTATAAAGGAACAAACCCTTGCGTCCTTGCCCTAAATCGCTAAGTGGTGGGAGGTGCTAATTTCCACTGTGTTCCTCATACTGACTTCACAATAAACAGGTGTGAGTTCCGGGTGTTTCTCTTTGAAGGAGTAATCCATGAATATCACTCCAGCTGCCATTTGCTTGAATGGAACTTGTGGTTAAAAGTAGATATCCACCCGTGGAGTAGCACTCCTAGTTCAGAGATTTCCAAGGAATCAGTGTGCTTTTCTCCACTCAGATTCTAACCGTTAGAACAATACGTCTTACAAAGAGTGCAGGATTTCAATAACAAGCCAGAGATCTCCCCTGCAACAGGGAACAAGGAGAATCAATTTGTTCTTTCACTTGCAAATAAGGCACAGAGTGAGCAGGGAGTACAGTACCACTCAGATTCTCTAAATCGGTTCATAGTGACACGGTGTGAATTCCAGCTTTTGCTTGGGGAGATTAAGCCCCAGGTATCCCAGATTTTGCACTTTAATTGCTAATATTTGGCTAGAAAAGAGAGGTATGTTGGAAATAGTTGTTATCCAAGAAATTGATATGGAAAACAGGCATTTTCCACCTCTGTCTTCAGGCTCCTACGGGCCAAACACACAGAGCATTGCACCAGGACTCATTTCTACACTGTGATTGTGATGTCATAATATTACTTTCACTACCGCAGACAAAGGTATTCTTAAAGCACAAACTTGCATCCTTCAGTAAATGGCTAAGAGCAAGAAGGTGCTAATTTCCACTGCGTTCCTCAAATTGACTTCACAATAAGCAGGTGTGAGTTCCATGTGTTTCTCTTTGAGGGAGTGAGCTATGAATATCACTTCAGCTGTCATTCGCTTGAATGGAGCTTGTGGTCAAAAGGAGATAGCCACCCATGGGAGACCACTCCGAGTCTTTACAATTATGAAGGGTGCAGTGTGCTTTTCTTCATTCAGATTCTAAGAATAAGAACATTACCACTGTTTCTGCACCGTTTGCCTGTACAAAGAGTGCAGGATTTCCATAATAAGGCAGAGTTCTCCGCAGACACAGGGAACATGGAGAATCAATCTGTCCCTACACTTGAAAATAATTTACAGGGTGTACAGTCCCACTCAGAATCTGAAAATAAGTTTACAGCTACACTGTGT
>PVIC010010096.1:0-44084 GCA_004025085.1 Thryonomys swinderianus
TCCTCAGCTTGTATTTTTTAATCAATGTTATTATTTTGACAATCACAGGACTTGGTTTTTATTGCCTTGCACTTTTTAGGCAGATGAAACCAAAAGTGATAGCCACAGAAAGATTCACACTCAAGGTATTTTCCAGTCACTGAGCACATGAATAAATTATCAGAGCATTCAACTTCCTCCTGCACTCTCAGCAGAGGCCTTCCCTCCTGCTTCCAGAGGAAATAATGCCATCAGACAGGTGCACCCTCAGCCTCTCCCCTCCTGGTCCGCAGGCCCACAGTGGGAGAGCGCGCCTCCACCTAAGTGCAGGACTTAATCTCCTCCTGCCTTACTAGAACCTTCTGCCATCATCTACCCCTCATATATCCACCCTAGATACTTTAACCATTCACTCTATTGAATTCTTCGCATCGACAGGAAATGTCATTTAGCTCTGTGTCCTGACTTCCCTTCTGTAATTCACACAGCGATGGCTTGGTAAATGTTTGTGCTACAGATACATAATTCTGAATCTCAATTTGCTGGCAATTGGCCCCCTTTATAAAGATATTTATTTACTACTAATCTTTCCTATCTATAAAGCTCTTCTAAATTTCTATGACCATATCATAGTCAGTCAGATAACAGCCCTCTTCTCTTGAAAGCTACCAAGACATTCTCTTTCTCTGACATTCTCAAAATCTTGTATGAAAGTCTCAAACATGTCCTTGCCCCAGGTCACTTAAACATACTCTTCTTTCCATCTGGAATGATCTTCCCTGAGAAACCTGCTAAGCCACTCCTTACCTCCCGCAACTCCTCTTCTACTCTGCTATCATCTCAGAGAGACCAATCCTTCCATGGCACTCTCCTTAACTTCTTCCTTCTTTTTATTTTCCAGCATAATCCTTATCACTATCTAACATTCCAATCTTTTACTGATTTCCTTCATTTGCTTACTACCTGTCCCTCAACAAACATGATCTATATAGACATTTTTGCCTATTTCAATTCTTATCTCTAGCACTTAGTGTCTGCCACCAAGTTCATTATATATTTGTTAAACAAAGGAATAACTGTGCAACTGATATCATTTTACCTCATTAACTAATTTCACCAATATTTGTTGGGAATTTAACAGGTATAGTCCAAAGGACCAGTGAGTGGAAAAGAGTAATAACAAGGAGAGACAAAGCCTTTAATCTTATGAAATATGCTACTATCTTTAGTTACTGTGTATATGACACATAAGTTTCTGGGCATAAATTGTAATGTCCTAGAAGAAGGAAGCCACAACATCTATTCTGTGTTCATGAACACAAAGTACTTTACCTGCCCAGAATACTCAAAATTTTCAAAATAATTACAAATAAGAGTTATAAGCTCGGCAAATTGTATACTTCATAACACGGCAGAAATCTTTGTTCCCAAAATCCTCAATACTATCATCAAAAATATCAATAAATGGAATTACAGGGGCAAAAAATGAAATATGGAAACTACCCTAGAGGAAAACACAGTTTCCTAAGCAGAGAGAATAACTTTTTAAATTAAGAGAAGTCCATTGAGAGAAATTCTGTGACATAATTCAACAGGCAAGGCTTTTATTAACAACACAGTTAAATGAAATACTGTGTGAGAGAGAAGAGGGAGGGAGAAACTGGGAGAGCAGTGAGTCTCTTATGTGGGTGTGATCCTGGATGAGAGGGGAGAGGAGGCCAGGAGAAGAGCCCTGGACTACCATGCACCCTGAGAAAGCTCAGCAAGGCCTTGAAAAGATACCAAGCTAACATCAGCTATTAAATGAGTCTTGAGTCTTCCAGGAATGGGCCTGGTCTGGTGTATGCACAGCCATTGTCATTTGCTTATAGGAAACAGCTTATGGAAATACTGATACAAGCTAAACCCAAATAGTAATGTAGGATTTGGGACTGATGCTATAACGTCTTTTGTAGTTCAGTGTTCTATTTTTTGAAGATATACTTTCTAACTTGCTACTCTATATTACTAATCACAAAAAGTTAATTGACAAGCAACAACATTGTCTTGCAATGTGAGATGCCTATCACAATGGGTGAGAGGTTGTCTCACCCACCATGCTTTAAGAATGGCCATGAGATTTAGCTCAGTGGGCCGGAGATTTAGCTCAGTGGTTCCGGCACCTGCCTCACATGCGCAAGGTCCTGAGTTCAATACCGGTAACCACATACAATGCTGGGTGTGGTGACTCATGCCCACCAGCAATCAATACCACATACCACAGTGCCGGGCGTGGTGGCTCATGCCTGTAATCCCAGCACTCGCCTGTAATCCCAGTACTCGGGAGGCAGAGACAGGAGGATTGCTGAGTTCGAGGTTTGCCTGGGCTACATAATGAGCTCAGGGCTAGCCTGAACTACAAAGCAAGACCCTGTCTCAAAAAAAAAAAAAAAATAGACTACACAAGGTAAAATAACAAACTGTGCAGCAAGACATAGATTATATAATAATAACCATAATAATTTCAAGAATTGAAGCAAACTAAACATCTTGTGGAGAAATGGAGCCCTACTGGCAATACTAGCCAGGAATGTAAATCAGCATAATCATTCTGAAAAAGTTTGATGGTTCTATGAAAAAATTACCCAGAAATCCACTTTTGTAGATACACCAAAATGAGTACAATTAATATCCCAAAGAGCTATCTGGGCTTCCATGGTCACTGCAGCAGCACTGTTCAAAATAACCAACTTATAGAAACAGAATAAGTGTCTGACAGCAGATAAGAAAGGGGACAAGGAAGGGAATCAAGGAGCTTCTAACAGATGACATTATAAGATTGCATGCGGACTCTGTAAAGCTCCATGGTGTCAGGGGAAGGTACAAGCAACAGCATTCTCTTGAGTTATAGAACATGCCCTCATCCCTGATGCCTGTTTCAGTTTGCAGGACTCTTCTGGTTACAACTGGGTTCAGTCAAAAATATATAAGACTCGGGCTGGAGATTTAGCTCAGTGGTTCCGGCGCCTGCCTTGCAAGCGCAAGGTTCTGAGTTCAATCCCGGTGACCACATACAGTGCTGGGCATAGTGACTCACGCCCACCAACAATCAATACCACATACCACAGTGCGGGGCGTGGTGGTTCACGCCTGTAATCCCAGCACTCGGGAGGCAGAGACAGGAGGATTGCTGAGTTCAAGGCTTGCCTGGGCTACACAGTGAGCTCAGGGCCAGCCTGACCTACAAAGTGAGACCCTGTCTCCAAAAAAAAAAAAAAAAAAAGACTCCTAAAGTTACTATCTTAATCATAAAACAGTATAGCTTGTTTTCAATTGCTTAACTCTCAATGTTTGACTGATGGATTTTTTTTTTCTGACATACTATCAATCCACTGGTGCAAAATTGTCTCACAAATAGAAACTGTCTGCCGCTTTTGTTCTACTAGCTATCCCAGTACTATAAAAACATTTGAGAATGCAAAGACCCCATAGAAAACTGTTAAATTATGGGGGAAGGGCAGTGCAGCGCTCCTTAGAAATGAAAATGTCTAACAGAAAAAACACAGTGACAGTTTTCTCTTGTATTCAAATCAAATAAATATAACCACAGAATAAATTGATTTTTAATTCAATTATAGAACAGATTAATTCTAAATACCAAAGTATTTCAGGACTATGGACTAATGTAAAATATCTATGGTTTTTCTTCACTTTTTTTCTCCAAAGGGGAAATAAATACTATATCATTTCAACTCTGTTTCTCTCTTGCTGCCTGTATTGGGCTTTCTTTTTCTGTTAACAGTGTTGGCTATGTCACCTCCCATTTATACAATATGTTTTATCAGTTTTTATACTGTAATAAGTGAAAAAAGTAGTAAACGTGTTCAACACTGCTTAAAATGACCTTAATGTTTGTATGTCCCAAATACATCATTTGAATATGTAACCTCTGTCTTATGTAAAACATTTTACTTAAATTGTCTATGCTTTGTTTTTTAGTAATGGTTATATGTAAGAACTAAAATCCAACACTTTCCCAGGTACAGTAAAAATGGGCAAATCCAGTTTCTTAGTCTCAGGCTCAATCTCCAGAACAACATTTTTGGGCTTCCAGTGACGCTTTCATGTGGGCTGTCATTTGAAGTTGAGCAGGAGATAACTTGCACATACCTTCATTCTTTTGTTTCTAAGATAACTGTTTGGAAGTCAGAAAAATATTCATGCCAAAAAGGCTTCATAATGACAAGCAAACTACTGCATTAAGAAGATCAGTGTCAGCACAGCTAGAATATGGTCCTTTTAGATATTTTCTGCAGAGTGGGTGTTGTGGGGTCAGAGTTTTTTTTTTAAGGATGATAAAAACCAGGAAGGGGCCCTTTCTGCATGACTTCAGCTTCCTCAGGTTTCTGATTTTTTGTTTTAGACGATCTGTACCTTTAGCTCCTTTGTAAATGGCATAATGGCCATGAACCTATGGTTTAGGCTGTATTCTACTACAGCCACTGTCATGTAATAATTTGGGGGTACAATTTATGTTTAACTTGCTACTCACAGAACATTTCTATAAAATACTTTGCTATAAATCATACTGCACTCCTTATTGTAGCCCAGTAATTTATATTCAGCAGGCATATTATTTTAAAATTTGAAATGTTATATGATTAACATTGCATTTGTCTTTTACATTAAAATTACACTCTTGGCACCAGGAACCAAGGAGTTGGCTCACAGAAAGAAAAAAAAAAAAAAATTCTTCCTTCCTTTGTTTTGTCCTAAATCCTTCCTTCCTCTGTTCAAAAATCACAATGCATTCTTCAAAAAGAACACGCCATGCGTCAGAGAGATCCTGCTTCCCCAGCTTTCCTCCTGTATATATGAGCATTGGCAAATGACACAGTTCAATGCCAAGGCCCAGCCTGCTTGTCTATTAACCTAATTGACAGTGCCTGTGACACGTGTCAGGGTGACTCTTCTCAGAACAGCTCACAGATTTGAAAAATCAGAAAGGGCAAGGGAGGGAAACCTAATCACACCACTTTCTTCATCACCAGAAGAATAAAGTACCAGCGTGACTGTTGGAGATCATGTCAGAAACTCAAGAAGAAATTATTTGCAAGCACCACACATTCAAGAAGGGGAGCTTCCCAGGGCAGACAATAGGAACATGTTACTAAGGGCCTCCAGTGTGGTCGCATGATCAGGATGCAGCTGTGTGACTATCAACAAAGGAAATTTCAAAGGGTTCCTGGACGCTGATGACTAAAATTATTCATCTAAAGACAGGTGCATTAAAAAAGAGAAATCCTGTTAACTCCTAATATGAGGAATAAATATCAGGGTCCAAGAGAATGAGAGCAAGAGAATTACAGATAGCAAAGGCAGATATGCATGGCAATGCTGATAAATTAGTAATAGTGCCTCAGGCTTTTCACCAAGAAAACTGCCAACACCATGGCTCAAACTGTCATGAGACATGTTTAGTTGTATGTCAAAAAAGTCAAATTTCACTCTCCTCATCTAGCACAGGACAAGAATATATAATGCTCCCTCATCCAATCATAATCATACCCACAGATTATAGGAAACTTGCATTTTTTCACACATCTTATATTTTCCAGTATACTACTAAGCTTTTACTGTCTCATCAAAATGAATTTAATTAACCAAAAGATTAAAAAAACTGCTAGTCAATCCCTCATTGAAAGGAGTTAAGGAATGTTCCCCAGTTATAAAGAGGAGCCAACATGAGTCTGTTGTCATGTCTGCATTCTTTGATGCTGACATTCAAACAAGCCAAGAGACCTTGCTGCACATGAGTGAGTCTCAGAGGGAATTCTGATGGGACAGCACATCACGAACACTACAGGTATTACTGGATCCCAGCAGCGCAAGCTCTGGAAATGCTGTGCTGTTCCCTGGAGATAATGATTTGGCCTCTCTGCTTGTAATTTTCATTGTACACATTTGCAAGCTGTTCATTCTCATATTCAACTGAAGTTCACTGAGTATTTATCACATGGCACACCCTCTGAGAGTTCCTTGTTCATCCCTAGTCAGTGTCATAAACTTTGAAAAAGGGTAACTTTATGTAAATTTAAACTTGAATATTTGAGTATGTAGACGCTATTAATTGATGGGATAAAAACCCTAAGGATGAATATTGTTTTTTCTTTTTTCAGCTGTTTTTCTATCTGAAATATTAAGTTTCTAGAAGGCAAGTTTTGAATAGTTTATATTTTTTTCTCCTATCACCCCAAAGACAAGGGTTGAACAGAAAAGCATTTAAAGTGTTGAGTAAAATAAAAACCTTTCACAATTGATAAAAAAAGGTTCATTCTCTATAGTGTTACTTCATTGATTCATCCATCTGTATGTTTCAAAACATTTTAATGAAATCCTACTGTGCATCAAGAATAATGCCAGATGCTGAAGACAAAACAGTCAACATAACAGATAAGGCTCTGCCATCTCAGGGATATTGCACTCTTAGGAAGTACAAAGTAAGGAAACAAGCAGATAAATAGCTCTGTTATGGTAAGTGCCCAGAAGGAAACTGAAGAGTCACTACTCTAGAAAATAAGAAGAGGAGGTCACCTCAGATTACATAGGAGGTGTTCTTGAACAGCTGACATTTAATATAAGAACTAATGGGACTAAAGAATTTGAATTGTTTTTGCAAATGTATCTCCCTGTTGTCTGAGGTGGGTATCCCACTCTGTGATCCAGACAGCTCAAAAGCCAGACTCAGCTGAACCAAACACTGTGATTAGCTCAAAGGCCATCACAATCACTAAAATCTATCAATAAACATAAGCTCCAATGTTATTATAACATTCTATTAGCTTAGCAATTTCCCTTCCTGCCTTGTTGGTCTTGGAAAATTTCTAATCTTTCAAAATAAAATTTTGATGTTATCTTCTCTGTAATCCTTTCTCAGTGTTAATCACTCCTTTTCGCTTAATTTTTCTTCTCACCTAATTTATTCACATTTATTAGGCACCCAAAATATTCCAAGAATTATATTTAGTCCTAGAGATTCAAGCAAAACAAGTAATGCTTACTGCTTGGGGAGAATGTACAAAGAATTTGGGAAGAAAAAGTAAAAGTGAGGCAACAAAAATATATGCATTTTCTAACAAACAAATGATGTCATATTGGTAATTGACAGCAGGCACTCCTATTATTTATTTTTTGACAGTGCACTACTACCTTATTTTCCTGAAACTAAGCCCAAGTCTTAAATGAATTTTTGCCCCAGAAGACATAATATGGCATATTTTCAAAGGATGTCTTATTTTCATGTCCAACAATTTATACTTATTCATACAAAAATATTTTCAAAATGTATTCATGTACAAAAGTCAAACAGAGTCATGCCATCCTCTTCTGAAATATTATTATACCTCTCCAAACCCTGAACTCCAGCCTGAATTTTGTACATTTTCACTTGCTGTGGAACCACTGGCCCAACCGTGTCTATCAATAAAGCACTCCTCAGATGACCACTTTTTATCCACAGTCTGCTCAGAGTGCACTGGCAACACACCTGTCTTGATTTTGTCTCAATTCTTCATCCAAGTCACAACCTTTTGCAGGTTATGCTCCACAAAGTTTCCATTAAATTAAGGGTTAAGGTTATGAGTCCAGAATGGCAACAAAATGATGACAGTTGAGAATGATGAGCCACACAAAAATAAGCAAAAAAAATTGCAGGCATCAAAATTCAGAGAAGTGTTTACTTCACATGGGTCCATTAAGTACATCCTTACAACAAAAAAACGTATTAAGCTATGAGGATCCATATTAGACAAAGTCATGTCCACTCGTTATCACACACACACACACTTTATTTGTGCTTTGTGTCTGTCCACTACCGATGGGCCATCTGGACATGTCCGAAGTTCCTGTTTACACAGGAGTTTATCTCTCACCCAATCAGGTCTATTTGAGTGTTTACAAATGCAGTACTTAATTTTAATTCATATTATCATTTATGTCAAGTATTAATTTATTTTTTGTAATTTACTGTCTTTCATGTGCTGCAAAAGGCCCAATAACTGTATCCACTTAGGTGACCATCTTAACTGTGTTTTGTTTTGTTTTGTTTTGCTTTGTTTTGTTTTTTGAGACAGGGTCTCGCTTTGTAATTCAGGCTGGCCCTGAGCTCACTATGTAGCCCAGGCAAGCCTCAAACTCAGGAATCCTCCTGCCTCTGCCTCCTGAATGCTGGGATTACAGGCTTGAGCCACCAAGCCCGGCATCTGTGGTATGTGGTACTGATTACTGATGGACATGAGCCACCATGCCCAGTATTGTTGTATGTGGTTACCAGGATCGAACCAGGGACCTTGCGCTTGCTAGGCAGGCACTGGAACCACTGAGCTAAATCTCCGGCCCTTAACTGTGTTTATTTTGGGCCCTGAGCTTCTACTATGCCTGAAAATTCATACTAGGGATTATTTTCTTGTTAGGATTTTTTTTTGGTGGTGGGGGGGAATATGGTACGTTGTCCAGGTAGCATTTAAATTCATAATCTCTTGCTTTGGCTTCCAAAGTATTTGAGATTAGAGGTGTGAGCCATTGTTCCTGGGTAGGACTATACTTTTGATGGATGTGTATTTCTTTATGTTTCCTAATAGCCAGTACCCACAGAGGGCAAACAGAGAAGAGATTTAACAATAACTTTAATCGCTTCTCGGCCTTTTGGCTAAGATCAAGTGTAGTAACAATAACTTTAGCAGAACTCTGGGGGAAAAAATGATCTATTTATTTCCTTTTTTGAGATGAATAAAATGATCATATATAAAAATACTACATTTAAATTAGCACAAAGACGAAAAAATAACAAGATGGGGATTTTTAAAAATAGAAACATGAACAATAAGTTCAAGTGACGTAGAGGAAATAGCAATATATATGGAAAACATACAAAGGAAAGTACTTTATATAAAATGGATATTCCTAAGGGAAAAGACAGAAAAAAAATGATACAGAAACAAACACTGAAAATGAACATAGACATACCACATATTCTAATAAATTTATTAGACCACAAAGAGAAAAGAATAAAAAGAGAGAAAGAGAAGCAAGGGAGGAGACCAGACCCGCTGCTCTACACCACACTGCTATGTTTGCTTCTCAGTGATAGGAGCTGCTGCACAATCTCCACCGGAACTCACCTGGTTACAACAATCCTTACAGTGAGGAAGTAAGACAGGGATCTTGTACTCACTGAAATTGGTGTTGCAGATGTCTGTATCAGCAATTTAAATATGACTTACTATCGTTCATTCATTACATGAGCAAATAATAGAACATTTTTATAGACAAGCCTTCCAGAAAAATCCCTGTATGTCAAGAAGCTGAGCCCTATTAAATAATTCCTTTCTTGAGCATTTCAACTCAGATTTTTCTCAGGGCTTTAAAGAAAAAAATCACACTGGTCATTCTTTGCCTACCAAAAATAATCAAGAATGACATCTAAGAATAAAACTGAATAGTGTTACCAAGCTGGTCATTTGCTAAAGTGTGTCTTAGCGGGTGCTCCTGAATACTGAAGATAGTAAAAGAGAAAACTGAATCAGATCGGGTGAAGTATAAAATTAACACCCACATAGCAGAGTGGCCTTGTGGAAACTATTCCAGTACCACCTAGGAGAAATGATCTCTCCAGTGTTTGTTTTTCTGACTAAAGGTACTAGGACTTCTGTCATGCACAAGAAGAAAAACCAGCCCTGCATCTCTGAGATACCAGGAGGGACTCCTGTTAAACTCAAAAGTAATGAAATACAACAAAGACAACCAGAGAATTTTTTTCATGAGAACTACACAAACATAAGGTTTTTTAACTATGAATATCAGGCATAAGCAATGTAAATTTTATTTCTCCTTTTCTCCCACAACATATGTCAAAATCTCAAAAGGAAATAAAGTAAATCTAGCAAACTTCAGGTGCATCCAAAATAATTTTACTCCAAAGGGATGTGGGCTTATTAATTTCAACTAAGCAAGTTAAGCAAGTGGTTATTAGGACGTCTTATATTCTAAGTCACTGGGAAAGATCACTAAAGTTAAACAATAAAAGGGAACTTCTGATTTCAGGTTGCCTTGGAATTTTAAAACTCAATTTCCAGGGAACTCAGTGCAGCCCCCTTCCTATTTACTAAATCAGTGTCACTAGGTTAATATTTTCATTAGTAAAGAGAAACTCAATACAGAAAAATCTCTCTAGAGACTTTAACTAAAATGAGGTGGATAAAGTTAGGCCACAAGCCACAGGAACGGGAGCAGGGCCACCTAAATCTGCCTGAGGCTTGCAGAAAGTGTACCTGGGTGGGAAAACTGCTCGTGAACTGGGTTTTAGGACAAAGTAATAAGATGTGGGATGAAGGAAAAACTATTTCATAAAAATAGCAAATAATGGTGATAAAAATAGCCTGGGAGTTTTGAAAAACCACAAGCTATTTGGTAAGAAGATACTCAAAGGATAAGTAAGACTTAGCTAAGAAAAATATGGAGGGAAGAGTATTTTAGGCAGAGAAAACAGTGTGTGGGAAGCCCCTTGGGAAAGGAGAAACCAGGCACATTTACAGACCTGAAAGGAGGCCATTGTGGCTGGTGCACACTGGGGGAAGGCAGTCTGGCCCACGCAGTGCATTGTGGGTATGATCAAGATCACATTTTTCCCTCTGTTCACAAGAAACTATCAAGGACTTCGCTGAGGAGTGATTTTTTAAATGATTAAATGATTACATGGAATACCATGTGAAGAACCGAGACAAAACTGACCACAGAAAACAACAGTAAGGCTTTTCATTTGCCCAGGCAAGACATGACAATTATTTGGGTTAGGTTTGTGGTCTTAGTATATGTAAATATAAATCATAAAATGTAAAACAATTTGGATGGAAAGGAACAATTTATTCTATAGATACAGAAAAATACTGGGGAATTTCTAGATTCCAAGCAGGAATGTAACTTTATCTGTTTAGAACAACAGCTGGAAGACTACAAGAAGAGTCGATCTCAATTTTTTTAACAAAATCAGCCATTGAGAAAGAGAAAGAGGACACAATGATAGGAACTGTACTGAAGGAAACCCAGTTCTGGTGTGCCTTCAATGACAGATGGTAGAGAACAGAATATAAGATGGGCAGCATTTTGTCCTCAATTTCTAACTGGAGAGTTGGGACTCTGATATTGAAACTATGAAAGGAGCGAGATTTCAAGAAGTCAATAAATTTACTCTAGAATGTGCTTAGGTTTGTGAGACCTATGGGTACAGGATGGGGGCAATGAATGGAAGGTTTGTGGCAGGTCCATAGAAGCCACAGAGAAAGAATGTCCATCATCAGTGAATGGGTGCTCTCTGAGCTTTTCACCAAGTCACGTCTTGCCTCTGGCTACTATCACCTACTATTGCCTAAAGACCATGGCCAGCCACAACCTTTGGACACTTCATCCTCCCATCTCTCCCTGCCTCAAGCATAGAGCCAGCAAGGCTGAGGTAGAGAATCTCTGAGCTGAAACATGCTTTGTGTTTGTTTCTCCTTATATGTACTGCACTGTATAGAAGTTTGTTTTTTGTAATTGGTACATTTTATTGGTGCATTATATATACACCTCACAATTATACTCCACATTAAGAATTTGTGCCAGTATATGACACAATTTAATTCTCATGTTTCCCCCTCCCCTAACCACCCTACTTCCCCCCCACCCCTATATACACAAGCATTGTTTCCTTTTTTTTTCTTTTACCATCAATCATTTTCTTCTTATTTACCTCTAAGCCCCATTATCCTTTGAATATCTACTATTTCACAATATCAATCATGCATTCTAGAACACATTCATAACTTCAGTTTCTGTTCTTGGAACTATATTATACATCCTTGGAAGGAAGGAACTCTCAACTGTTTTATGCAACTGTTTCCATACCACATATCACAATGTTGCACTTAAAAACCAAGGACCATGGACAAATTTGCAAAGCCTTATTTCTAGTGTCAGGCCTAGCAAGTAAAAATAGTAGACCTTCAAAGTATTAGAGTATCTATTACTTAATTATTCACCACTCGAAATTCATCTTTCATTTCCTAGACTATTCAAATGATCTTAGTGAAATCATATCTTTTGTTATTTTAATGTTTCAAATTAGAATACATTTGAGGCAGATGTGGAGTTTTTAATCCTTATTACTATATATAAAGTGTGAAAGTAAGCTTTCTCAACATTAATCTTCAGGGTACTGTAAAACTCAAAAGTGTCTGGTCTATAAAGTGTCTGTTTCCTTTCTTCATTGGCTCCATCTCTGTTAATAGTTCCCCAGCATGACAAAACAGGCCACAAAGCTTATGTTAATTACAATGCCCAATCTTTCACTGAGAAATGATGCGGGATATTTAAAACTATTGGTTCTTCCTTCGTGTTTATGTGCCCATACCAAGGAGCTTGCATCGTTTAAACATAATTTCCTTTTACAGAAAGCTAGGATGACTATTCTCCCATTAGTTTTGTGTTTAAATACACAATGGATTTGTTTTCCATTCTTTGTTCAGCTGATAACTCATGAGACCCCTCAAGGGATCATTTTACCTCCTCGGAACAATCCGGGCAAGAGATGTCAAGTGGGTAGAGGGTATGGGCAGCAGAGCTTCTGGGAACTGAGCATCTGCCTGTGCTCCCACTGCCTCATCTAATCTGCTCCCCAAGGTACACATTTGCCCTAACCTCGGTGGCTCCTCTGTTAAAGTGAGCATAATATTTACTACTCCCTTGTCTTTGCAGAAAGAAAGATCATGACAGAGAAGCAAAAACAAGGACCGTGGAGTTCAAAAGGCCTGCCTTTGAGACTCAGGACTGTTATTTTTGCACTTTGTGACCAAAAACAATATAATCCGTTTCCCTTATCTATACAAAGACAAAATTTATTTCAGATGCTTAACAAATTCATGTGTGTACACATTTAGCAAGGGATCTGGCATATGCTAAGCATTTAATAAATGAAATTCCCTCTTTTTTTCAGTACTTTTATTTCATTTTTATCCCATAACAGTGAACTGCAGAATTTTAGTACATGACCTACTTTGAAATCCATTATTTTAATGAAAAAACTGATGAGTGCATTGAATCACAGCAACAAATTTTATCCTCGCATGAGGAAATACAAAGTATAGCAATAAGGCTCAGTGAGGATTTTCTCAGTTAGACCCCGTGGTGGTAAGGGAGCTCAGTGGAGCCCCTCTGATAAACTATTCCCAGGTAACCCGCTCTTGAATTAGCAGCATGCAAGTCTTTTATTCTTTGTGATTTTCATGTGGCTGCCTCTTTTTTCTCAATCCCAGAGACCAGAGATTCCAGCGGGTTAATACATTGCATACTGTGAAATAAACGCTATTTTAAATTAAGGCACTATATGAGAACACACAAGAAGCATATAAAAATCACTTGACTTTTTTGACATTTCCACACTTGTTTGCATAAATACTTAGATGACACCTTCCAAATCTCTCCACTGCTCTATCACAGATAATCTCAAAGGAAACAATACAGCACCTTATTCAGAGAAATACTCTAAAAAGCAAGCTACTCTGAGACTCTCAAGGGGCTCCATTCTGCTCATTTTCTTTTCGACAGACTAGATTTTGTGCCTGGGTGATCACTTTTCCTTCAGCAAGAAGTAAATTGTATTTCAGCTGCTGCTCTTGCATATTCGGGGCTCCTCAGTATCTCTGATTGCTGAGACGATGCACATTGCAGCTTTAATGACGTGTTCATGGGAAATTAATCTGCTTCGTCAGGGACTGACATTCATCGCAACTGCTCTGGTAATGGAAATTGCTGATTTGTTTGCCAAGTGGATGGCTTCCCTGAGATCAACATTCAGACGTGGCGTTATTAGAAATATGCTAAAGTCCATGTTAGAAGGATCTTCATATGCAGGGCTCAAATATCCTTTTCTTAGAGCCTCAGACAAATGCTTTCAAGATGTGACAATCAGTATTTTAAATAAGATCTTAGTTATGGTTACTTTTTAAATTTTGTGATGATGCCACCTTATGAATTATCTTTTCAGTAGATATCACTTTTCTTCAAAGAAAATGCCAAATATTTATTTAAAAGTAAAGCATTCAGGGCCGGAGGGTTAGCTCAGTGGTTCTGGCGCCTGCCTCGCAAGCGCAAGGTCCTGAGTTCGATCCCCGGTAACCACATATAATGCTGGGCGTGGAGACACACCCACCAACAATCAACACCGCATACCACAATGCCGGACGTGGTGGCTCACGCCTGTCATCCCAGCACTCGGGAGACAGAGACAGGAGGATTGCTGAGTTCGCGGCGGCTTGACTGGGCACCATAGTGAGCTCAGGGCCAGCCTGAACTACAACTTGAGACCCTGTCTCAAAAAGCAAAAAAAAATAAAAAATAAAAAAATAAAAAGTAAAGCATTCAGGACATTTCTGTATTTCTGATTCCACTCTTGCCTATTCCTCTGGTTAAGAATATTTACCACTTTGTAGGTACCACTAAGAATATAAAAGTGTTTTTAAATCTAAAAATATGACAGGTTAAGGAAATAGCTACTATCCTTTTGTTTCATCTTAAAAGTATAACAGACTGCCGGGCGTGGTGGCTCACGCCTATAATCCCAGCACTCGGGAGGCAGAGACAGGAGGATTGCTGAGTTCAAGGCTTGCCTGGGCTCCATAGTGAGCTCAGAGCCAGCCTGAACTACAAAGCGAGACCCTGTCTCAAAAAAAAAAAAAAGTAAAACAGACACTGGTACATGTAGATGTATAACAAATAGTTTTTATAATAAATAAAAGCTTATACTTTTAAAAATTTGCTATGGCAGTGTACACATATATAATAGTAATATATGTATATAATATATAATAATATACATAATATGTGGCAAGTACAACTTTCAGACCACTACACAGAAGAGTCAGAAGTAAAACCTCCCTTTTTGCTTTCACTGAATATATTTCCTGTTTGTAACCTGAATTGCCCTCCATTTTGGGGAGAGGAAGCCTGATCTGGCTTTTGTTTCTAAGATTGCATACATGATATCCACAATGACAACTACATTCCCTCCAATCTTTCCTCAGCAGTATGAATTTAACTATCTCTCCTTCCTAACCTCAAGGCTTTTTAAGCTTTGCTTTCAAGATTTTGAGATTCCCTCCTTAGTGCATGAACATCTATCATAGCTTATTCTGTGCTGCTATAATAGAATACCTGAGGCTGGGTACTTTATAACAGGCAGATATTTATTGACTCATAGTTCTAAAGTTGGAAAGTTCAATTTCAAGGTTCTGGCATCAGAAAAAGGACCTGTCACTGCATTATAGGATAGCAGAAAGCATCACAAGACAGAAAAAAGCAAGAGACTAAAGAGGGCAGAACTCTGCCTTTTATAAAGAACTTACTCATGATTCCCAAACCATTTCTCTCCTAACTACATTAGTCCATATATGAGAGAAGAAATGTATTACCTAAGCATCTTTTAAAAGTCCCACCTACCAATATCCTACAATAGCAAATAAATTTCAATGATATTTTTGAAGGGAGCAAGTATTAGAATCATAGTACAACCATTTTTGTTCCTATATGACATCAAGTATGGGAATCATGTGGCACTGAAACCCTGTAGATCTTCAAGTGACCTTGAGCAGACACACAACTGACCTTGCTCTGTCCTTGCAGCAGCAGCACACTGTTGGGTCTGCAGAACTATCTCAGATTTCTGCATTTCTCCTGGTCCCTGCGGTTCATATTCAAGGTGGAGAGCAGTTCTCAGGGCTCCTTCTCACAAACCAGCAGTATTAGTTTCTCCTGGCTTCTCTTCTAAAGAACTTCCCACTCCAATCTGGGAAAAGTGACATTTATCTCTAGGCAGAAAGCCCTGCTCTGAGTTCTTTATATGTTTTTTGAATCTGTTGTTTGGGAACTATGTTCCCTTATGGCCTCTGTTACTGGCAATCAAAAGAGAGAAATGCCTGTTTTTTTCTTCCCCTTGTATTCTAAAATTCCTTTCCTAAGCACTGTGAGCTTAATGGCCTGAGTGCTCGAACTAGAGAAAGGTTAAATGGTACAAGGAAGCAGAAGGATAACCTTGGTTGTGCTTCAAAATATTGTCACACCACATTAAAGATCACTGAGCTCCAACTGCACATTACACGTATTAACAAAATTTCTGGGGAGCACTTTAACCTGTTTATAGGACACATTATTTTCAGTGTGTAAGCAATATTTCTATAGATGCAGGTAAAAAAATTCTAAATAAATTTTTCTTAATTCTTTACTCTAAATTACCTTGAACTCTTTTGACTTTAAAAGTCAGTTTTCTAAAATCAGTACACTTGCAAATCAGTCTCTTCAAATAAAAACAAAAGTATGAAGATAAGGAGAAAAAGATATAAGCTGGCCAGAAACTAAACTATATTTAGCTGCTTGGCTTTCAGTATTGATTTTCCCAAGTATGGCCATGTGCTGCTTAACAATGGGAATGTATGTGGAGAAACATGTCATTAGGTAATTTTGTCACTGTGCAAACATTAGAAAGTAAACGACACAAAAACTAGATGGTATCCATCAACCATCAAATGTGACTGATCTCTTGATGCAGTCAGCAGACTCGGCAAATATGAGATGCACGGGGCCGGAGATTTAGCTCAGTGGTTCCGGCGCCTGCCTCGCAAGTGCAGGGTCCTGAGTTCAATCCCGGTAACTACATAGAATGCTGGGTATGGTGACTCATGCCCACCAGCAATCAGTAGCACATACCACAGTGCTGGGCATGGTGGCTCACGCCTGTAATCCCAGCACTCGGGAGGCAGAGAAAGGAGAATTGCTGAGTTAACGGCAGCTTGCCTGGGCTACATAGTGAGCTCAGGGCCAGCCTGAACCACAAAGTGAGACCCTGTCTCAAAAAAAAAAAAAAAAGCACAAAAAAACAAACAAACAAAAATATTAGATGCACAAGTTGCTACTGTCCTAACACAGCACACTGCTTCCCAGGGAGCTTTTTTTAGAAGTAGACGGAATACATTCTAAAATAACAGTAAAAACTCCACTACAGACAGTATATAAATTAGTAACAGACTTGATTAGTTCTGTTTCAAGTATTACATACTGTATGTAATTTTTCTGCTGTACTTTTTACATACCACTGGTAGTCCAAAAGATTTGTTTATACCAGCCTCACCCCAAACACTGGAGTGATATGTTATACTGTGACTTCACAATCACTATGATAGGCTCCTCTGCTCTGATATGCAGAGAGCTAACATATCAGAGTTGTACAACCAGTGAGGTCAAAGCTGGTCAGCGAAGATTAGGGTAAGAACTAAGAACTATGGGCTGAATTTGGCAAGGAGACAATTATAGGAGATGGTGACATAATCCACTTCAATAATACAGTGGGAACCAAATTCTGACTAGAATAACTCCCATAAAATTGAAGGAAAAAGACACCCAGAAAGATGACAGAGTGGTGAACTGCAGAGTAACAGCCTCTCCAAGATGTGGCACTAGACACTGGAAGGTATATAGCAAGACGAAGAAACGAGAAGGAGGTAAATGTGTCCCCAGGACCCAGAAAGAATCTGAAGCCAGAATTGAAACCCAATGGAAAAGCAAAAAGAGTTCAGTGAAGAAGGAAGTAGAAAGTGGTGCTTTCTCCCTCAGTCATAACTCACTGCACAGTGACAACTGTCAACCCAGAGGCCTCTATAGAGAAATGCACCACTGAAACAAAGCAGAGGGCACAGCGGACTATCGCGGCTGATGAGTTGTTCAGGTTTGGATGCTCCCAGGAGACAGTGATTGACCGGTAACCATCTTGGAGCAGAGCCAACTGAACTCAGAACCCAGGGCAGTTGCTGGCTCCATCCACTGGCTCCCAGTCTCAACGTAAAGTGAAGCTGAAGTCAGCAGAATGTCAAGTACCTGGTTCAAGTCAGCAGGAGACACATGGAGTGCTGCAGGCTGCACAAATCTGGTTCCAGTCTCACAATCAAAAACTAGCCTGAATTTCAGTAGAACTAAAGGTGTGAACTTGTCAGGATTATCCACGACCCTTAAGAAAATATATGGCTGGCTTTTGGGGAATAATCAACATGGAACTGGACTCTGCCAGTGACAGCAGAGACAGGCTTTGAAATACACATTTTTTCTTATTTTTTTCTCTTTTTCTTCTTCTTTATTTTTATTTTTATGAGTATGGATATTGTTTAATTTTTTCATGTTGCTGTTCTGTTCTTGTTATTTCTCTCTGATCTCTTTTCCTCGTCTTCACCAGTTTAATATAGTTTGTATAATTTTTCTTTGTCCTTCAGCCTTGCTTCTATGCTCTTCCTATTTCTCTATTTTCCCCTGAAACTCCCTTAAAATTTTGTCTCCTGAGGGTAAAACAGCCATACTGAGGGAATATTTACTGTACACAATTTTCTGGGTTTTTTTAGATTTTTCTATGTAAGCACAAATACAGTTCCTACAGTTTAAAGTAGTAAATTAATAGTTACCATAGTTTGTCACATTCTGCACTGTTTGATGCTATTTTTATTGTTGATTGTACCCCAAAGTTCTACCTAAAGACCTCTAGATTTAATAATCAATAATACTGTAACTGGATACAAAGTAAACACTCATCACAGGATCACGGAATAGATTAGAAGATCCAGAAACAACTCCATTTACACTAAGCCACCTCTTCTTTGACAAAGGAGCCAAATATCCTCAATGGAAGAAAGATAGCCTCTTTAACATATGGTACTGGAAAAACTGGGCTTTAACCTGCCAAAAGCTAAAGCTAGACCTATCTCTTTCAACTTGCACTAAACTAAAATCAAAATAGATTATAGATCTAAATATTAAAACAGAAACACTAAACCTGTTGCAAAACAGGTTAGGTAGAACTCTTGGAGACATTAGCTTAGGAGAAGATTTTACGAACAAAGCCTCTATAGCACAAGAACTATCAGAAGGAACCAACAAAAGGGATCTCATCCTATTAAAAAGCTTCTGTACACCAAAAGAAACCACTGGCAGAGCAAAAAGACAACCAACAATATGGGAAAAAAAATTTCACCAGCTGTCTTTCAGACAAAGAGCTACTATCTAGAATATATAAAGAGCTTTAAAAAAAACCAGTCCTTACAAATTTAAAGACCCAATTCAAAAATGAGAATCTGAAATGAACAGACACTTTTCAGAGAAAGCAGCTAAGAAGCATATGAAGAAATGCTCAACATCACTGGTCATTAGAGAGATGCAAATAAAAACAACACTAAGATTCCATCTCACTCCACAAAGAATGGCTGCTATCTTGAAATTAACCAACAATAAATGATCATTAGGCTTCAGGGAGGAAGGAACCTTGGTGGGAATGTAGACTGGCACAACCACTATGGAGATCAGTGTGGAGATTCCTCAAAAAAACTGGGATTAGAGGTCCCATTTGACCCTGCTATTCACCTGCTAGGGATATATATGGAAGAATTAAAAGACTCACATCACAGTGACATATGTGCAGCCCTGTTTATAACAGTTCAGTTTGTGATAGCTATATCTTGGAAATAACCCAAATGTCCATCAACTGGAAACTAGATAAAGAAGTTTTCTTTATATACAATGGAGTATAACTCTGCCATAAAGAATAAATTTGAGTCATTTATACTCAAATGGACATAACTTGAGGTCATACTCGTAAGTGAAATAAATAGGTCACAGATGTGTAAATACCATATCTTTTCTCTGGTATGAGAAACTGAAGATGTAAAAGAGTTCTAGAATGTATAACAGATATTGTGAAATAGAAAATATTCAAAGGGAAAAGGTGAGTAGGGTTAAGTAATAAGGGGAAAGAAAAAAATGTGAAGATTGAAGAAAAAGAAACAAAGCATATGAATATAGGAGGCAGGGAGTTGTAAGTTGGGCAGGAGAATAGGAAAAATGAGAATTAAGTCGTATTATATACTTGTAGAATTCTCAGTGTTGTGTGTGATCATAATGTGTACATAAAATGAACCAATAAAGATTCAAATCTAAAAAAACAACAACAAAATTGCTAGGTGTGGTGGCTCACACCTGTAATCCCAGCACTCGGGCGGCAGAGATAGGAGGATTGCTCAGTTCCAGGCTTGCCTGGGCTACATAGTGAGCTCAAGGCCAACTTGAACTACAAAATGAGAACCTGTCTCAAAAAAAAATCTATAGCATTCTTGTACACAAATAATAAACTCATTGAAAGAGAAATTAAGGAAATAACACCATGTATGATGGCATGAAAAAATGAAATAGCTAGGAATCAGCCTAAAAAATATAAAAGACCTTAACACTGAAATTTACAATATTTTAAAAAGAGGTTAAGGACAATATTAGAAAATAGATATCCCTTGTTCTTGGGCAGAAAGAACCAATACAGTGAAAATGGCCATACTTCCAAAATTGTTATATAGATGTAATTTGATCCCAATCAAAATAACAATAGCATATTTTTCAGAATTAAAGAAACCGATGCCAAAATTCATCTGGAGCCAGAAGAGATCCAGAATAGCAAAAGCAATTCTAGGCAACAAAGTTCATCATAATCCCTGACTTGCAAGTATACAACAAAGCTACTGTGATTAAAAAAAAAAAATAGCATGGTAGGGCTGGAGATTTAGCTCAGTGGCTCCAGCCTTTGCCTGGCAAGTGCAAGGTCCTGAGTTCGATCCTGGTAACCACATAAATGCTGGGCATGGTGACTCATGCCCACCAGCAATCAATACCACATACCACAGTGCCAGTGCCAGGCGTGGTGGCTCACGCCTGTAATCCAGCACTCAGGAGGCAGAGACAGGAGTATTGCTGAGTTCAAGGCTTGCCTGGGCTATTTAGTGAGATCAGGGCCAGCCTGAACTACAAAGCGAGACCCTGTCTCAAAAAAGAAAAAAATAACATGGTAGCAGCAAACAAATAAACCCAAGGATCAATGGAACACACCAGAAGATGTAGAAATGCATCCAAATATACTCAATCTCCTTATCTTTGACAAATAAGCCAAACACCTTTATCAGAAAAGATAACCTCTTTAATAGATAGTGCTGGGTAAACTGGCTTTCCATATACCAAGATAAAAACAGACCCATATCTTTCACTGTACACTGAAAAAATCAAAATGGATCAAAGATCTAAATAGTAAAAGAGAACACTAAGCCTTCTGGAAGACAGAATAGATAGAACTCTTGAAGACACTGGTGTAGGCAAAGACTTTATGAAAAAAGCCTAATCATACAGAAAATATCACAAAGAATCAACAACTGAGGGAAAAAAAAGAACTGGGACCTCATCTTATTAAAAAAAAAAAAAAAAAAAAAACCTTTTGCACAGCAAAAGAAACTACCAACAGAGTCAAGAGACAGCCCACAATGTGCGGGAAAAAAACTGCCATGTATTCCTCAAAGGACTACTGTTTATTTAGACTATATAAAGAACTCAAAAATGCATGCTTCTTAAATTTAAAGACCCATTCCAGGAACAGACATCTGAAATGAATACACACACTTCTCTGATGACGAAGTAGAAATGGGAAATAAGTATATGAAAAATGTTGAGCATCACTGGGTCACCCAAGAGCAAATTAAAACAGTGCTGAGATTTCTTCTCACTCTAGAAAGAATGGCTGCTATTAAGAAAGCAATCAATAAGAAATACTGGCGAGGCTATGGGGAATAAGGAACCTTTCTCTACTGTTGGCGGGAATGTAGACTGTGTGACCACTGTAGAAATCACTGTGGAGATTTGTCAAAAAACTAAGATTAGAGGTCTCACTTCAGCCTGTTATTTCCCTGCTGGATATGTTTCCAAAAGAAAAGCATCATACTACAATGATATATGCATACCATGTTTATAGTGGCACAGTTTGTAATAGCTGCATCTTGGAAACAGCCCAACTCCCCATCAACAGATGAATAGACAAAGGCAACAAGGAAAAAAACAGGAGAAAAAATGGAAATAAAGCTTTTATAAATAAGAAGGGAAAGGAGTTGAAGGAATGAGGGGGGAATGGGAAAATTAAAAAGCAAGATGTATCATGTACAGGTATAAATTCCCTATAATGAATGCTATCATTATTTATATCTAAAATGTACCAATAAAATTTTAAAATGCAAAAAATTGAAGGAAGAGAAGAAACAGTCTGCATACTTAATTATCAGGAACTTACTATAGTGAAATAAAATGTGGCTGGATATGAACTTGTAGAGACAAAAATGTAACAATGTTTTCTAACTTGAAATTTTGAAATGTCTGAGATTCACAAGATGTCTTGCAGTATTCCCTTGGGCTCTTTATCCAACTTCATGGTAAAACATAAAAGATAAAAAGTTTGAAGATAATATATGTACATGTATTTTGTGTGTTCTTAAGAATTATTCAGTATACTGGAGAAAATGGATGATGGAAGATGTATGCAGCTAAGTCCAGGTGTGAAACCCTTTTGTAAGTAAAGAAATAAAATCTTGTTTCAGTTTTATCACATGCTCAGCTTCTGATTTAGGTGAGAAAATAGGACTCATGTGATAAAAACTTATGTGTGTTCCACCAATAAGTACATACATTACATAGCAAGTCATTTCACCACAATCAACGTCATGCTAGGGCTGAGGCAACTCTTTAACTTATACACTAGAGAAACGGGAATCTTGAGCATCTTATGAAAACTGAGATAACTGAATTCTTTGGCATCTTAAGGGATGAAGTACAAATGCCCCAACTGCCAAGGTGAATGCGCAAACTTAGGAGAGGCTTACAATGAGAACTAGGTGTATGTCAAGATATAAGTAACTGCATTTTTTATTAAATCTCATTAATTCTGAATGTTTTATTTTGGCCTGAGCTGAACTAAAGCATACTATTTTGCAGCATTTGAAGAACAGTACTGCTCAGCACATCATTGGTACAAATAAACTTGCAGATATTTAACTTACTTAAAAGTATTCTTTTGGTAACATTTGCACATGAATATGTCAAACAGATCACGTTAACCACAAGTGAGTCGTTTAATTTGTTATAAATATATGATAGAAGAGCACTTTCACAGGGAAATCTGCTGGTTATAAATTCAAAGACAAAATGTGCCTCTTTAAATATATAAATGCACACTTTTCTTTTCCCAATTTTGTTTCAACAGTAGAAAATTTGCTACCAGTTGTATAATCTTAGATATCTACTAGAATCTACTCTGCCTTCTGTTATTGACCTTATTCTACTAAATAACTATTTGATTTTGCAATGGCTTATAATCTGAAAGTCATTCTAGTCTTCTTCAAAGAAGAATATACAGTAAGGTATACTATTTTTAAAAATCACACAATGGAAATTATTCCTCATTCTGCCATTAATTACCTATCACATTTCTATCACCCCATTTTATTTCATTAAGTATAAGTTCCTTACAGAGATTCAACTAGGTTACTCTCAACTCTAAATTATATGAGCATTATTAAGTCTTAAATTAACAATTATCCTTATTTTCATGCATGACATATAGACAGAGCATCCCTAAATTCAGTAAGTGAAATCAATAAGCATTTATTTAATGAGATTTATTAAAAGTAAATGTTATACAAAAACTGGGAAATAATCATAATATTTTACATTAAGCAGAACTTTTAAAATATCATCTAGTGAAAGCTTAATGCATAAATTATTGAAAATGTATAAAATGATAGTGAAAGCAAAAATTATACTGCAAATCTCCCAGTTATTAAACATGCATAGTCTTGTATCCCCACATAGGTATTAAATCAATATCATTAAATATTATTAAATATCATTAAAATTATATTTTTGTAGAGATTAACTTTAAATTTCACCTCTAGCTATGATGAAGCAACTGTTACCAATCATAATGTACTCCTAAAATGTACCATCAGACTTATTTTAAAAAAGTAACTGTTAGCAGATTCATCTTATAAGAAATAACTGGAAATCTTCACTAACTCTGAAAGAAGTTTTTAATGGCATTGAACCAGAATTCTCACAAGTCTGTAGTTACTAAGATACAATGAAAATCATAGTATTTCTCAGGCTTCCCAAACTGCAACAAAAGCAGATATTCCAAACAGGGGAAAGGATGCAGAAATCATGGTTTTGGAAAGACAAAGACTACTGAAATGTAAAAGCCAGAGTACCTGAATAGCAATATGCACACACACACACACACATGCACACCCCTGAAATCTGCATAGATATTCCCTTAAATCTTTGAATATTAAGCTAAGCATACAGAAGATTATATTATGTGATGTGAAACAAAGAACTAACCAGTGAAGAAACAAGCACTGGAAATTGTAGCTAAATATTTTCCAGAACTAAAAAAACAAAACTGAGAATTATTTTAATTTGAAGCAGCAAAAGTGACAAATACATATTTATATCCCTGTCTATTCACAAAAAGACACCATACAGAATATCTCAGTAGGGCTAAACAAACTCTAAAATAAACTCTACTTAAAATAAGGGGAACATCCAGAACTTCAAAATACAGCACTCATGATTCCAGCATTTAACGAAAAACTTTCAATACTGCACCTGCCATGTAAGTACAAGGTCCTGAATTCAACCACCATAACTAAGAAAAAAAAAAAAACTGGACTCCAGATGTAGTTCTGAGGTGCTGAGCCTGCTTGGCAAATGCCAAGGTCCTGAGTTTGATTTCTGGTAACACACACACACTTTTAGTATATGTAATAAATGGAATTCACTTTAAACAGGAAAAAACTGGTCACTAGTAACAGAATAAAGTATAATGAAAGGGAGTAACTCTTAGAAAACATTTAAAGAATTAAAGGGAAAGATAAATATAATTGTGGGAAAATAAAAGACTATAAAATACCTAAATGAAACTACTTCTACCAAATAAAGTATCTGAAATCAAAAATATACTGTGCGAATGTTGGGCGTGGAGACTCATGCCCACCAGCAATCAATACCACATACCACAGAGCCAGGCGTGGTGGCTCACCCTGTAATCGGGAGGCAGAGACAGGAGGATTGCTGAGTTTGAGGCTTGCCTGGGCTATATAGTGAGCTCAGAGCTAGCCTGAACTACAAAGCATGACCCTGTCTCAAAATAAATAAATAAATAAATAAATAAATAAATAAATAAATAAATAAATAAATAAATAAATAAATAAAAATTTAAAATATATATACATATATATACATATATATGTGTGTGTGTGTGTGTGAGATATATACTGTGTGAGATCAATAGGAAATTAAGGTGTCAGAAGAAATGTTAAATGAGAAATGTAAATGATCTATCTCAACCTCAGAAAAGTATCTGTAAAAACCTACAACTAATTAATATTTAAAGGTGAAAATACTAAGATTGAGAAAAAAGAATGTTTCTCTTCATCACTGCTAGAAAACGTTGCACTGGATGCCTTAGGACAGTAAACTTGGAAAAAAAAGAAAAATTTTTAGATTGAAGAGCAAGAAAAAAAATTTTCATTATTTGTACACACGATTGTGCACACATGGCATGTAGAAAATCCTAAGAAATATGCAAACAGCTACTATAACTAGTAAGTGAGCTCAGCAAGATCACAGAGTATAAACAAAGATAATTTTTGATGTTCTAACAAAAAATGGGAAATAAAATTTTTATGAAACAATTCCATGCATAATAGAATCTAAAATTCTTACAGATATATTAAGGAAAAAACCCCACAGGAATTTCATTGAAAACACAAGACTGCTGAGAAAAATTAAACAAACCAAATAAACACTAGCCATATGATGGTTAGAGACTGTATTAATAAAATACTAATAAAACTGTTATTAAAATATAATTTCTCCAAAATCCTAGATTCAGTATAACCTGACTGTTTTGTAGAATCAGTTGAAATACATTTTCCCAATTTATGTGAAAATTTTAGAGATCTTGAATAGTTAAAAGGAATTTTGAAAAAGAAAAATTAATGTGGAGGACTTTCATTACCTTTCCATCATTTATTATAAAGTTAGAACAATCAACACTGTGTGCTTTTAGGATAAGGATAATACATAGATTAACCAAGAGTCTGGAAGCAAATTAATATATATATATATTGATTTTCAAAAAAATGACAAGGTAATTGATAGAAGCACAAATGGTCTTTTTAACAATTGATGTTGGAATGACTGAATATCAACATGGCAAAAAATAAACTTTGCCCCCTCACCTCATACTGTACCTAAAAAATTCATCAGGAATGACTCATAGATCTAAGTGAAAAACCATAAAACTTCTGAAACAGTAACATGGGAGAAAAATGTTTATAAATTTGTATTAAACATAAAGTTGTTAGTTCATCAAGTGATTACTATAAAATCCAAACTAGTAAACCGGGCATCATCATACCAAAAAATTTGAAAAGTCACAATTAAGACAAGGAGAAACAACTAATTGACTAAGAAGCATAAGCGCAATACATATGGCTCAATAAGGACTCATGACAATTATTACAATTTAGTAAAACGTATACACAATAAGAAGACAACTAAATTAAGGAAAATGTAAAATGTAATGACATTATACATCTACTAGTACCATAAAAATAATTAAAACATCAAAACTTGACAAGGATTCAAAGGAACTGAAAATATTACCACACTGATTACTTTGCTGGTGAGAATGTAAAATACCACAGCTACTCAGGCATTTTATAATAAATGTCCATCTACCCAGCAATCTCAAGATAAATGGAAAAATGCATATCTGAGGACATAGCATAGACATATATAGATATAGATATAGATATATAGATATATATAAACTCATAAATATATTTACTATATATACATAGTTGTTAAACCCTGGAAAAAGTCAAAATATCAAAAAGAATGAACAAATTTTGAGATAGTAAAAAGTACAATACTTAGTATATTAAAATTAATGAATAGAGATATGCAGTGTTAATGATTTCAAAACATACTAAGCTAAGAATCTGGAGTACCTGATGCATGATTCATTTTACATAAAATTCTTAAACAGGCAAAACAAATTTTATATACTCACCAAATTCAAATATGTGATTATTTGAGGGCTGAGATTGGGATAAACTAATGACAAAAAAACCAGTGGAAGACTTTGGGGGTAGATAATTTATATAATGTATTTTTTGACTGACACAGTGTTCATGCTCATTTGTCAAACGACATCAAGGTTTATACATAAAATATATTTTTAAATGACCATAGATTATACTCCAATAAGGTATCTGAGCCAGGGCAGGGCACTTAACAGTAAAACTGGGGATGGGGGGAGTACAGATAATATTTAGGTTGTTAGAAATCTATTTTATGGGTTAAATGTTAAAAATTTAATGGCAATTAGGCAACAATGGAGGCATGCACTTGTAATCCCAGCACTCCAAGAGGCTGAGGTAGGTCCAGCCCAGCCTGGATAACTTGGCGAATTAGCAAGATCCATTTGTTTTGTTTTAGAACAAAACAAAAAATAAAAAAGGCTGAGGATGTAGCTCCACACAAAGGCCTGAAATTCAATGCCGCCACCCCACCCCCCACCCCAACGGGGGAGATACGCACTTTTTGGGGGGGTTTCTAGCCCTATGGAATGTATTGTATATATATAGTAAAACCTGGATTTGCAAGAATAATTTGCTCTACTCATAACCCAGAGCACTTGTAGATCAAAACAGAGACGCAGGTGCGAGCCTTTGACCTTCGGCCGGAAGTACTATTCTTATCGCTGGTTTATCGAGTTAAAATATCTTAGAAATGTTTGCTCGCCTTGCTGAACACTTGTAGACTGACTCGCAACCCAAAATTTGACCACTGTAAAAATAAATAAATAAAAATTTTGAAAACTGGAAGTCGATTGGATTGACTTACGTGGTGAGAGGCCCACGAATTCCAAGGTGGCAGTCTGCACTCCGGAGAACCCGAAACAAGTAACCGAAGGCCAAAGACAGCGTCAAAGGTCCGGAAGGCCTCAGAAACAGAGGCAACAGTCACGCAGTCCCAGCCCGAGGCTTCTGGGTTCCCGCCAGGCCCCGGCGCCAGTGATTAGTACCGCAGGCCTGAAGCCTCCAGACTTCAGACTCGCTGCTTGCCATAACCAGGCCATGAGAGCTGAGCCTGCGCAGTTCCAAACTTCCGCCTTGTGCCGCTTCTGCCCCATCCGGGTCCCTGGCCTGCTTGAGGCCACCCGCCCTTGCCAGGTTGGTCCTTTTCCCCCAGTTCAGTGACTCGTTTGCCTGGTCTGTCTGGAAACAGCCTCACAAACACATCTGGAGTGTTCTTTACCAATTTTTTAGACATCTTCAATCCATTCAGGTTGACGATGAAAATTAACCATTTCGCATGCGGGCTCAGGCAGCACAATACACTAAGATTAACCATCACAGAAGATAAAGGAGAAAACATTCTGCATCACCAGAGAGAATGTATAACTATAAACAAGAAAAGGGGAGAGAGGACCAGAAAATATACAGACACAGATCAAGTGTGTGAATATATCAATAATTAAAAATATGACATTATTTAAGAGAGATTCTTCCATGTTAACAAAAGACCGAGAAGTAGCAATTCTATGTAGATCTAAAGAAAAAGAAAAAAATACACTAGAAAATGGAACCAAAGCTATAAACTGGATATGTAGTGCACAACTGTAATCTGAGATCAAAAATTCAAAACCAGCTGGGATAACTTAGCGACGTAGTAAAGACCCTGTATCAAACTTAAAAAAAAATTGAATGTGATAGTAAAAAAAAAAAAAAAACAAAGCTTATGTATATAGCGGGTGGGAGGGTTGTAAGGTAGACAAAGGAATGGGAAAAAATGCAAATTAAGTCGTCATATACTGGCACAAATTCTCAATGTTGAGTGTAATCATGATGTGTATATAAAATGTACCAATAAAGATTCGAATCTAAAAAATTAAAATAATTAAAACAATGGTTGGGGATGTAACTCAGAGCAAAAGCCTTAGAGTTAATATCCATTCCAATAAACAAATAAATATTATATATAGCACTGTTACTGTTATATAAAGTAAAATCATGCAGACAGTTAAATCTTATCATGAAAAGGACATTTAATAAATAGTATAATCTATCGCAGTGTGAATTTTGAATTTTTGTTATCCTTTGAGGATGCTTTGTTTGCTTTTTGTTTATAAATAATTCGATTAAAGGAAAAGAAGAAAGCATGAGTATAGGATAAATAAAGCATGGCAAATAATCAGGCTGGTATACCATTTCATAGTATCTGTTCCTAATTCTCAGTCATTCATCCTTAAAATTCTATTTGAAGGATACCCACATTCCAGTTTAAATGCCCATAGTTCAAAATAGTCATTCCTCCCTTCAGGAGAAGTTTAAATAAAGACATGACCCTTTTCCATCCGGACAGATCTCTTAGCACCTCAGGCTACAATACCTTCATAAAAATGTAAGATTATTTCACAATTTTCTCCAAGGACAATAGCTATTAATTATGATTATTTTCATGTATATTTAACATCTATTACTGCTAATGTAATATATATATACACACACAAATATATTTCCTAAAACTTCAATACTCTAAAAAAGTCTCATTCAAAATAATATTATTTAAAGGAAAAATTATTTTAAGGAAAATAATTCTATCTCCTGTGAAAAATCAGAGATGGCCAATGTGCTTTCTATGTCATAATCATGACATAATCATGACATAGAAAGCACATTTATATAATATGACATTTACATAATATGACATTTCTATGTCATATTAATCAATTTGCATTAGAGGAACATTTATTATATCAAAATAGCTTGTGCTTTATTCTTATAGCAAAATAGACTAACACTGGTTTTGAAGAATACTTTCCACATGGATTTTTCCAAGCAAAAATAAAAAATCTGCTACTTCTTAAAAGTCAAAATATTAAAACAATCAAAATATTTTAAAAATTCATCTCTTCCATCACCCATTTTCCTAATCAATAACTTAAGGCTCAACAGAAAAGAGATGGTATCTAGAACCTAGTAACAGTTTATAAGAAGAAAAAGGTCCCCACAAAATGGGGTTGATAGTGAGAATGTATCATATTATTTAAAAAGCTGAATAACATTATTTGAAGAACTATCATTTGTATATAAATGGCTAGGCAGAATTTTTACCTGGGATAGTTCATCTTCTTTATTGACACTTTTTAAAAAATCTTGGTTTTAATAAATCATGGGGTAATTCTACCTATGAGGTTAATTTTGTTCTTTTTTTGTAACATTATCGTCTTTTGCTTTATTTCAAGTTAGTTAAATATAAAGAGTATATGTGTTGTAACTTATCTTTAATTTATATAGCAAAGGCAAAGTATCCTAATCAAGAATCTACGTTAGAACTGTACTTAGCTTCCACCAGACACAGGTATACATAGTCCAGGCATAGTTCAAACTATTCTTTTGTTCTGTTTTGCCTTTTATTTTTTAAATTAGCTTTATTTTTCAGGTGAGGAATTTAGCTCAGTGGTTCCAGCGTCTGCCTGGCAAGTGCAAGGTCCCGAGATCAATCCCCGGTACCACATATCACAGTGCTGGGCATGGTGGCTCATGCCTGTAATCCCAGCACTTAGGAGACAGAGGGAGTGAGTTTGAGGCTAGCCTGGGCTACATAGTGAGCCCAGGGCCAGCCTGAACTACAAAGTGACACACTGTGTCAAAAAAAAATTAACTTTATTTTTCAGTGTGGGGTCTGAAACCCAAGACGTCATGCATTTTAGGAAAGCACTAAGGGTCATCACTTTAAATATGGGGCTGAACTAAAGGATTTGTTAGTTAGGCAAAAGCCATTAGAAATAATTGGTGCACTGAACATTGTCCAAGACATGCAGCTGTCCAGTTGTAACAGGTACTGAGGACTTTTGAGAAGAATCTGGGAAGCTTGATAGCCTAGGTGTTTTAGGCAACACAAGCTTGGTTCCTTCCACAGAAGGGATGATGCAGTTGTGTGGCTAAATCAGAAGAAATCATGTAATCCTGTGTTACCTTGGAGCGACCTTTTCCTCCAGGTGCTTAATAAAATGCCTGAAAAAATAGAAAGCAAGGACTTGTCCATACCCTGGAACAGGATTTATGATGGCTTCTGTACCTGTTTGCTAATGAATGTCTGCATGCATGGTAAAAGCACCCAGAGACTTTTGGTTCCTTCTAACATCATGACAGGTAGTGAGGCTGAAGGGAAGGAGCCACACAACAACCCCTTCTTTAATTATCACTTCTCTAATGTTCATCGAAAGAGGCTTACAATTGTGAAGGGTAGAATTGCTTCAAAGTTTTCAATGCAAGATTTTTTTAATGAAATAATGTGCTAGCAGCTGTTTTTTTATTGTTTGCTTTTGTTTTTGATTTGGCCTTTGTTTTCTGGTTGGGCTTGTTTTGCTTTGGCAAACAAATAGGAGCCAAAATTCTATGATATATTAGTATTTTGCTTTATTTTATTTGCTTTTTGTTTATAGGTGCATAGATTTCATCTTTTTGGGCCAGTAGAATGGAAGTCACTGCTCCAAAATCTCCACTGAATAGAGAATGGAAACTGTGATAGTCTATCTGAGCTATCAGAAGGGAATTCCATCAATTATACAGATCTTTAAAAAAAAATCTTACAAAGAGAAATTTATTTCTCCTCTTGAGACTGGGGGGTCTAAGGTCAAGAAGTCAACAGATTCAGTGTCTGATGAGGATTTACAACTGGTTCAGTCAGCTGTCTTCTAGCTGGGTCATTGCATGGCAGAAGGAATGAGGATCTCTCTGGAGTTTCTCTTACAGGGCCATTAATAGTATTCATGAAAGCTCTGGCCTTGTGATATTATCACTTCCCAAAGGTACTACTGCCTTATATTATCAGAGAAGGAATTAGGCTTTAATATATGGGTCAGGGATAAATATTCAACCTATAACATAACATAGTAAAAAACAATCAGTATGATCTGATTCATAAAAATAAAGGGAGTTAAAGTGTTATTTAATCACACGGTAAGATTTTGTCTTCGAATAAATAGTAAACTAGCTAGGGGAATGAATGTCTTAGTCTATTCCTCCTGCTGTAGCAAAATACCTAAGGCTGAGAAATTCATACCCAAAATATATTTCTCAGATCCTTGAGGGGCTGAATATTCCAAGATCAAGGCATGAGCAGATTCAATCCCTGGAAAGAGTTCTCTGCTTCCAAAATGGCCCTTTGTGCTGAGTCTTCACATGACAGAAGGTGGGAGGACAAAGTAATCTCCTTCGAGGCAATTTATAAAGGCACAAATTAAATTTCTAAGCCCTTATAACATCCTAGAGATTCCATTTCTTAAAACCATTGCAGCCAGACATGGTGGCTCACACCTGTAATCCCAGCACTCAGGAGGCAGAGGCAGGAGGATTGCTGAGTTCAAGGTTTGCCTGGGCTACACAGTGAACTCAGAGCCAGCCTGAACTACAAAGTGAGACCCTGTCTTTAAAACACACACACACACATACACACACACCACCACCACCACCACCACCACCACCACTACCACCACCACCATTGCAGTGGGCCTTAGGCTCTAATATGGATTTGGAGAAATACAAATATTCCAATAATAGCAGAGAGAGAGAAGCCTTTATTAAACTAACTTCAGTACATTGAACTCAAAGCAATGGCAACCAATTTCAACTGAAAAGTTAGTATTAAAGCCCAAGTGAGTGCCAAGACTCCATTCATCAATCAACTATTTCTGAACCCTTTCCCTCTACCCAGTAAAGATGAGAAATTGGACATACATTGACAAAAATACTGATGTATACCCTTATAGAGGTCAAAATTTGTTAAAATAGCTCCTTTCCTCATAGATATTAAAATTCAAAGATGATAGGCTAGAGGAGACACTTAAAATGTATGAATGCCATAAAAAAGTCAGGAAAAAAATTAAGACAAAGAATTGCACCAGCTGGATGTGGTGGCGCAGGCCTGTAATCCCAGCACTCAGGAGGAAGAGGCAAGAAGATCTTAAAAGTCAGCCTTGAGTTCGAGGCTAACCTGGACTACATAGTGTGTTCAGGGCCAGCCTATGCTAAAAAAGCAACACTCTGGCTCAAGAAGAAGAAAAAGAATGCCATCAAATTTGACAATAATAAAATATGAAAATGATGTTTAAAAAGCAGTTTCATCAGAATGATGAGATACAAGTTAGATCACAAGGGATTAAGGAAGGCATAGAAAAAAGCAGCTAAACAGGTTACTTCATCACTCTCTTCAAAAATAGTGGTTATTGGTGAGTGGTGATTTTGACCCAGAGTTGATCACTTGCTGTCTTAGGTTCATGAAGGAACCAAAACCAGAAACTTTATACTTTGTAATGCTTTTGCTGCTCGTGGGAAAGAACTAACAATGATAGTATTCTCAAAGATCCATAATACAAGTGTGAAGCCATCTTTATCTCTAACATTTGTGTAGACAGGAAAGAAAAAGTATCATGAAATGCTCTGAAAATATTGTCTCCCACTGTAGATCATACATTTCTCAAAGAGTCTTCCAACTTGATCAGGAAAGAGAGAACAGTGAAGTCAAGAAACGCACAGTTGCAAACCTGCAAAAAAATGAAGAAAATGATTCATTCAGGGGAAGGAGGAGCCCAGAGAAGAGCAGTGTAGGATACAGACAACAGAAGTAGTAAAATGGAGCTGAAGGGCTGAGTTGAGATGCAAATGGATAGTTCATAAGAATTTTCTTGATCAAGACCTTTGCAGAATCATTTTCTCACAAATTTTCCATAAAAACTTTTCCTTCAGTTTTCCTGAAAATAACCTAATCCTCACTTGCCATTCTCTAAACTCATCTGTTGTTTTTTTTTCTTTCCCCCCAGTCTCCTGGCAACTCTTCTGTTTTCCACGTTTCCTCAGAGGCAGACAGTGGTTTTACAATTCCATCTCTAAGTTCTTTCAGGATCCTGCTGTATAATCTGTGTGGGCCTGGAGTCTTGAATTCATTTAAAATGACTGTGTCTCTTTTAATCTTCTCATCCATCTCAAGCTTTAATTCTCTCTTAATGATTACTTCTTTAAAGGATTCCAAGTTCAGACTAATTCAGTTTGGCCTTTGCCCCTTGTCATTTAGTTCAAATTAGTAACATTGCACTGTTTCATTTCAGACTCTGTTTTCCTTTGGCCCCACAGATTATCAGATAGGATTTTGAATGGTCTTGCTCTGGGATGGTTTTACTGTAAAAGATTTTCTTTGTAAATTGAAGCTTCATATCACTTAATCATTATTTTAGCTAACAGGCCCACAGTGCTGTGTTTTCATAGCCACTGGTTACCCAATAAATGAGCCAACCTATGCCCCTCTCTGGGTGGGAAGACTTTACTCTGATGGTATTATCCTTGTTTTCTATCATTAAAAGAATAAAGGCATCTCATTATAAGAAAACATAAGACATCTTTGAAATGTCTAACTCCTAATGTTTCTAGAAATTCAATCCACTAAGTTGCTTTTCTCCAAATTGCTCTCAGACTGAGATCTTAGAGTTTCAAGTTTCAGCCTACAGTAGATATTTTTACAGCAAACTTATGAATATCTGAAAATAAGAATGCATGTGGAGAGGTTGACACAACTCCCTTTCTGGGGCTCCTGCTGCTTATAGCATTGTATCCCACAAGCTTCAGATGCAAGATCCAAGTTGTTTTATATTAGAGGAAACAAGCTTGAAGTCCAAATCATTTTATACAGTTTCTCACTTTATTTGTTGGGAAATGTATTGGCACCCCTAAATCACTTCTCACCATCTTAACCAAGTTTAGGGTTCAAAAGAAGACTGTTGTGGTAAGTACAACATTCTCAAACCACAAAATTTGAAAAATCCCTAAGGAAATACATCTTTTCCTGCTTTGTTTAAAAATGAAATATTTAGAAATATTGACTTTGTTTCTCAATATATCTTAATCTCTACACAGCAGTTTTCCCTCACTTGCATTCTATTGTGGAAAAGAAAAATGAATTCATCCATAAAATGCAATTCATAAAAGTAATATTGTTAGAAATGTAACTAAAAGTTTGATCTAGATACTTTCTAGTTAGAACAAATAACTTCATTAAGAAAATGATAAGAGGGCCAGAGGGTTAGCTCAATGGTTCCAGCGCCTGCCTCACAAGCACAAGGTCCTGAGTTTGATCCCCAGTAACCACATACAATGTTGGGCGTGGAGACTCACGCCCACCAGCAATCAATACCACATACCACGGTGCCGGGCGGGTGGCTCACGCCTGTAATCCCAGCACTCGGGAGGCAGAGACAGGAGGATTGCTGAGTTTGAGGCTTGCCTGGGCTACATCATGAGCTCAGAGCCAGCCTGAACTACAAAGTGAGACCCTGTCTCAAAAAAAAACAAAAAAAAGAAAGAAAATGATAAGAGATTTGGAATCTTCAACCTCTCTGACCAAAAGAAGATACAGAAACCTTTTGAACCTTAAAAAGTAGAAATCAGAGACTCAAAATTATGAGTCTAATCATAACAGGCAAAATTCTGTTTATGAAAAATACTTCATTATTTATATTTTTATTCATAAAGAGACACACCTTTATAAACTCCTATTTAAAAGTATATTAGCTTTACGACAATAAAAAAAAACATGTTATTTGTGAAAGAAAAAGAAAACCTTGAGAATCAGTGGAACAGATTAGAAGATGCAGAAATAAATCCAAGCATATTCAGACCCCCCCCTTTTTTTTTTTTTTTTTGAGACAGGGTCTCACTTTGTAGTTCAGGCTGGCCCTGAGCTCACTATGTAGCCCAGGCAAGCCTCAAACTCAGCAATCCTCCTGCCTCTGCCTCCTGAGTGCTGGGATTACAGGCGTGAGCCACCACACCCAGCATTGTATGTGGTTACTGGGATAGAACTCAGGACCTTGCACTTGTGAGGCAGGTGCCAGAACCACTGAGCTAAATCTGTGGCCCCCAGACCCCTTATTTTTGACAAAGGGGCCAAACACGTGGAAGAAAGATAGCTTCTTTAATAAATGGTACTGGGAAAACTGACTCTCCCCTTGCCAGAAACTGAACCTAGACCCTTTTACCAGGCACTAAACTAAAATCAAAATGGGTCTAAGTATTAAAACAGAAGTACTTAATTTGTTTGAAGATAAAATAAAACTCTTGAAAATATATGTGCAGCCAAAGACTATGAATGAAAACTGGATTGCACAGGAAATACTACACATCCACAAATGGGATCACATCACATGAAAAAACTTTGGCACAGCAAGGAAAACCACCAACAGAGTAAAGAGACAATTCACAGAATAGAAAAAAATTTTACCAGCTCCTCCTCAGACAGAGGACTAATATCTAGAAAATATAAAGAACTCAAAAGATACACATCCCTTAGCCGGGCGTGGTGGCTCATGCCTGTAATCCCAGCACTCGGGAGGCAGAGGCAGGAGGATTGCTGAGTTAGAGGCTTGCCTGGACTACATAGTGAGCTCAGAGCCACCTGAACTATGAAGCGAGACCCTGTCTCAAAAAAAAAAAAAAAGATACACCCCTTAAATTAAAAACTTCAGTTAAATAATGGGCTTCCGAGATGAACAGACACTTCTCAGATGAAAGGCAAATTGTGAATGATTACATGAAAAAGTATTCAACATTGTTGGCTGTTTAAGGAATGCAAATTAAAACAACTCTGAGATTTGCACTCCAGAGAGAATGGCTGTCATCAAGAAACTGATCAATAAGAAATGTTGGTGATGCTGTGGGTGAAAAAAACATTCTGCATTGTTGGTTGGAGTGTAAACTGGTACAATCTCTATGGAAGTCAGTACAGAAATTCCTCAAAAACCTAAAATTAGAAGTTTCATTTGACCCAGTTGTTCCCCTTCCTGGTATCTTCTCAAAAGAGTTAAAGATATTGTACCACAGATTTATGCATATCAATGTTAATAGCAGCACAATTTGTAATAGCTGAAGCTCAGAACTACCCCATATAGTCATCAATAGATAATACATAAAGAAAATTTATTTATATAAAGTAGAGTTCTACTATGCCAAAAAGAATAAACTCAAGAATTTTTTAGGTAAATGCTTCTTGAAACCATAATCTTAAATGAAATATATCAGACACATAAGTATCATAATGTTTATCTTGAATGAGAAACCCAAAATGTAAATAAGGAGCAAAATACAGGATAGATATTGGGAAGTAGGAAGAATTTGCTTAAATGGGAAGAGGAAGAAAGAAGGAGGAGGGGAAGATAAAGAGGAGAAAAGGGATTTTAAAAACAAGAATTGAAAGGAAAAAATGGAAACAGATTTTTGAAATCAGGAGGGAATGAAAGATTGAAGGTAGGAGAGAGAAATAAAAAAATAATTAAAATATATTTTGTACAGATACAAATTCCCCATTATGATTGTCATCATTACTATGGTGAAAGTATACTAATAAAGGATACAGTTTTCTTTTCTTTTCTTTTCTTTTTTTTTTTGAGACAGGGTCTTGCTTTGTAGTACAGGCTGGCCCTGCGCTCTCTATGTAACCCAGGCAAGCCTCCACAAACTCAGCAATCCTCCTGTCTCTGCCTCCCAAATGCTGGGATTACAGGTGTGAGCCACCACGCCTGGCACTATGGTATGTGGTGCTGATTGCTGGTGGGCGTGAGTCACCATGCCCAGCATTGTATGTGGTTACCGGGATCAAACTCAGGACCTTGCGCTTGCGAGGCAGGAGCCAGAACCACTGAGCTAAATCTCCGGCCCATATAGTTTTCTTTTTAAGTGCCATGCATGATACTGGTTTTCCATGGTGTTGTAATTAACATAATATTAATGCTTAAAAACATACATTTATTATCTTCTAGTTCTGCAGTCCTAACTCAGTCTCGTGTGGTAAAATAAAGGATAGGCAGGCCTACTTTCCATCCAAGTGGCCAAGGGTAGAAGAATCCTTAGCTTCCAGTAACAAGTTTTGAGAAGCTGCCCATGATTTTTACTCATGGTTCCTTTCTCCACCTTCAAACCAACAACTGTGAGGTGAATTCCTCTCATATGCTATCACTCTGTCCTTTTCTTCTGGCTCCTTCTCTTACATTTAAGGATCTGTGGTTACACAGAGTCAATAATCTTCCTGGTTTACATTTTTCTGATTAAGATATTAATTCCATGTGCTAACTCAATTTTCTTTTGCTCTGAAACACAACATATTCTCAGTTTCACACACACACACACATCATTGGAAGTCATTATTCTATGATGAGTATACAGATTTTAGTTTGCATAAACTAGAGTGAAAACATGTTCAGTACAAGTCCAGTGATAAAAATTATCTTTGATTATACAAATATATGTGTTCATTATAAAATTCTGGTAAGAGGGAATTCTCTCATACCATTTTCATGGTATGAAACTAAACTAACTAAATACTATTTAATAAATACTAAATAAAATACTATTATGAAGCTATCATTTCTGCTACTGCTGTCAGTGACTTAGAAGTAAATCTCAAAGAAAAAGTGTCTTCTTGACAGATTTTTCTCTACTATGTATGTTTCCCACTTTCATAAATCCAAGCACATATTCATTCATTTCCTTCCCAGATCTTAGATGTATTTAATTCAAAGGATAGCATTTGTGCATAAAACTAATATATTAGAGTTCAAACATGCTACCAATATATGATAATAAGTCAATAGTTGCTCTTCTGGCATGTATATATTATATTTTAACAAATGTCACAAACCCAAATGAGTCCTGAATTTCCTCGTTCTGTAGTTGCCCTTTTGTGTTGTAACAGCCAGTGTCGGATAAGGATCCCAAGCACCTAGAAATGCAAACAGCACTCTATATGTTTATAATGTGGCCTGAATTCCGCTCTGTTACCTCATAATCCCACAGCTACACAGAGATGCTCTTCACACACACACACACACACACACACACACACACGCACACACAGAGGCTTTCTCATCTGAATGTCTTCTGTCTCTTCTACCATAATTATTTTCCTTAAATCTATTGTTTCCTGGCTCAACTGATTGCGTTAAAGATAAGGATGGTTCAGGATTCATGCACAGGTTCCAAAAGCAGAGAAAATAAATAACCTCTCTGAAAACCCATCATAACTATGCCTTTTTATTACATGATATTAACATTCTAGTTCTTTTATTTTGTAATTGTTGAGAATTGAGGCCTGCTAATATAGGATATAGAGTAAATTATTCATCATTTTGTATCACACATAGCTATACTTTTGCTAAGACAGGTAATTATTTACTGGCTCTGGTTTGGCCTAAATTTATCTTGCTGTTACTCAACTACATTGGCTGCAAATAATGATGTTATTATGCATCACTCATGTACACATTGTGAAGCATATTGTTCATAGTTTTGTCCATGTTGGTCTTATTTTCTGTATTGATGATTGTATCTTTTTCTTACATTACTCTAGCTTCTTTCTGTTTGGAGAGACTCTGTATCATGTGGTGAATGGTTTTGCTTTTATTACAGTGTGCCACACTCAGTAAGAGCCCAAATCATGGGGCCATTTGGTCTTGGACTGGAACCTCCAAAGCCTTGAGGGGAAATAACTTCTTCCTCTCTCTACTTAGTTGTTTCATCTATTTTTATGTGGTAACAGAAAGCTAACCCAGATAACTTCCAATAAGAAGTGGGATTACTGACCTTATCTCATGATGTGGATACACCTTTGGGAATGATTTATGGAGCAACTTTGGAATGGAGTAGTAAGATGACAGAATGCCTAAAATACTATGAGCAGAGCTGAGCAGGAAGTTCTGTTAATAGTTTAGAAGATCAGAATGCTGATAAAAATGTGAACAATAATGGCCAGGCTAATGAAGTTTCAGATGAAAGGAAGAACTATATTTTTAATTGGGCTAGAGGCCATCCTTGTTACACTATGACAATGAATTTGTACACTTTTTATCCATGCCCTCATATTTTCTGGGAGGCTGAGTTTAAAGATGATGGTCTAGTTTATCTAGTAGAAATTTCAAGGCAATAAACCATTAAGGCTGCAACATAGCTATTATTGCCTGCTCTAAATCAAATTTACAGTAAGACTTGGTAGCAAAGAGGAGCAGAGTAGAAAGATTTGAGGATTTGTAGTTTGGCTAGAAAAAGGAACATGTGTCTATATTCAGTCATAGAAGGTATGATTATTAATGCTGTTAACAAAAAAACCAAAGACTGGGCCAGAGATTTAGCTCAGTGGTTCTGGCACCTCCTTGCAAGTGCAAGTTCCTGAGTTCAATCCTGGTAACCACATATAATGCTGGGCATGGTGACTCATGCCCACCAGCAATCAATACCACATACCACAGTGTCGGGCATGGTGGCTCACGCCTGTAATCCCAGCACTCGGGAGGCAGAGGCAGGAGGATTGCCGAGTTCCAGGCTTGCCTGGGCTACATAGTGAGCTCAGGGCCAGCCTGAACTACAAAGCGAGACCCTATCTCAAAAAAAAACAAAAAAAAACAAAGACTTTGCATCAAGGAAAAGGAAACATGTCTATTTTCAGCAAGATCACAGCCATCACAGACAAAAAGATGAAGAAACAGAAATTTGTTGCAAAGACTTTATCAAGACACTCAACAGCTACAGCTCTAGTTTAAGAGACCCAAGTACATCTCCTGCTGGCACCAGACCTTTGTGTCACCTACATGATGCTTGTTTTGCACGCATGCGGGATGTGAGTCTTCAGTGGTCATGCTGGTTTCCACTGAAATTTCAAAGGAAGGGTGGGGAGGCCAACAATGTGCTGGAGTGTTGGAGCTTCAGTACCCCCCACCCTAGCAATGTACAGTGAAGATGTGAAAATGAAGCCAAAGCTCCAGTGAAGATTCAAGGCAGGTAGAAGGGTCAGCTCTGGGCTAATCCTTACTCACTGTTTTCATAGTTCTTCCTCTTGGAATAAGAATATGTACCTTGTACCAGTCCCACCATTATATTTTAGAAGCTTTTAGCTTTCCTTTTTTATTTTTACAGGGAATCACTGTGGAGTTCTTGAGTATCAGAGAAGACTTTCAATTTGAACTTCAGAACAATGTTAGAAAAGAGAAGACTGTGAGGACTCTTAGAGATGGAATGAAAGTGTTTTGCACTGGGAAGCAGATAAAGGCTTAAATGTAAGTCAAGTAATTTCAGTCTTCCCTTCAGAATCTTCCAGTGGTTTCTAACCTAGAATAATAAACAAAATGGTTATTGACCTATATGTTCTGTTCTATACTGCATTTCTAACCTTCTCTCTGTTCACTAGCCTGAATTTTGTTTCTAAACCATGTCAATTGTATTCCTAATTCATGCTCATGGCAGCTGTTTTTCTCTTCCCTTGAAGCAATCTTTCTGCAGTGAGACATATGGCTTATTCTATACTTCATTCAAGTCTCCACTGAATACAATAGGATCAGTGGGAGCTCCTCAAACAAGTCTATTTTAAAAGAGAAAAATCAGCACTCCTCCCCAAGCAGTGTTCATGTCTATTTTACTAACTTCTATGGTCTGGATATGATTTCACTGTGACCCCAAAGACCCATGTCTTGGGAATTTGTCCCTCAGGGTGGCAAAGTTGGGAGAGGAGATTTTTTAAAGAGGTGAGGCCTAGTGGAAAATCTAGGAAATCAGTGCCCCTGGGAAGGCACTGTAAAACATCCTCTGGTTCCTGTCTTGTGATCTCTTCCGCCCACATGCATTCCACTGTGGCACTACCTGTCGTGGAGTCCTTAGCCAGACATGGGCCAGTGCTTGTATTATGGCACTTCATCTCCAGAAACTTCAGCTAAATAAACTTCTTTTCTTTATAAAGTTACCATCTGGAGGAATTTTATTTTAGTAAGGGAAAATGGACTAATACACTCACTCAAACACTATTAGTGTTTAAAAGTAGTCATTCAATAAATATTTTAAAAATTAGAATAAACAAAAAACTTACTCTAAAACTGTAATAATGAGAAAAAATCTAATTCACATGTTCCCAAGCATAATGTACCAAAATTGCCTCATTTTCAGAATTACTCCAAGCTCACTCTTCTCTGCCTTTAGTTTTTATTCATAAATTAGCATCTAACAATTCCCTGCCTTTAGTCACATTCCTGACCTACAGTCTTTGAGGCTTGTTCTCCTCACATTAACAGCCTATCATCCTCTAGAGATGCAGAGGGAAGCCCTCGGAAGCATACTCCACGTCACGTGAATCCTTGAAGGAAATGTGACAGGGAAAAGACGCTGGGGTTTCCAACATTCGTGAGCAAGTGGAAATTACATTTGGGCTTACATGTTTATTCCCTAAAACCCACACTTAGGAATTCTAAGACATGTGACAGAACACGTTACAAAATAGAGGTGTATGTTTATAAATGTGTGATGCCAAGGTGAATACAGAAATATAAATTGATGTAGTCCAACATTTAAATTTAGGAGGGTATCTTTGAACAAGAGGGAATATTTATTAACCTACCAGATGTCTTTTGGGCTGAAACCAACATTCTCTGGTATCTTTCCTAGTTCAAGTGCATATTAAACCCCTGGAGTGCAGTTCCAAAGTTCTATGTTTTCTGTTACTAATTTTAATGAACACTAACAGCTTGTATGTATTTGGTGTTTAAATGTCATGCTGTTTTTGGAGTCTGAAAATTTCGACTTCTGAAGACACTGGTGCCAAAGAATGCTTCCATAACCTCTGCTTTTTAGCAGAGATCATTCCTCAATCCTTTGTTTCTGCACAGATAAAGTCATCAGAGGGCTCACGCCCTTGTGCTCTCAGACACAAAATTAAACTCAGAGCACTACTAAACCAAAGGCAGAAAGAAAGGTCAAAAGCCAGGAATTCCCCTAACCTCAACATTTTAAACATGGATATTCTACAAATACACAGGACATTATTTGCTTTTTATTAAAGAAAACATTCTAAAATATAACTCAGCTATTCTTGGATTGCTGACCCAACTGGTTAGATCTAAAAATACATTTTGTAGGGGGAAAAAAAGGTATAATGACTGAGAAAGTAACATTATATATATATATATATATATATATATATATATATATATATATATTTTATTTTTTATTTTTTTTTTTTTTTTTTGTCTACAGATTCAAACTGTGTTTCCCTAGGCTCCAGAGGTTACAGATTTCTTCCTGGTGCCCTCTCAGTTTTCCAGCCCCACCTCATCCCTACTGCTGCCCCACATATACCACAAATCTGCACAGATCTGTAATATACAACTATTTTTCTTCCCACTTCAAAAATTTGGTGAAAGTTAATGAAATGAATGCAAGACATTTTAAAACCATAACGCACTAGGTGAGTGTGAACTATCAGCATCCTTCTGTGCTACATCATTCCTCTTAAGCAATAATGAGATTTTGGAAGAAAAGACTCACCAATATTCACAGAAGGAATGACCAGTCTATAGGGAAACCATAACCTGCTGGTCAATCCGAAACCTCCAAGGGGTAGAATTTCTGATTATACTCTCACTCCATCTTTCCATTATAGTCAACGTGGTGCTTTTTCCTAATAATTAAGTGGTGTCCCATTGGTGTTCTAGGATTGGAAATTAGAAAGCCTATGCCCAAAGTATCTCGTCCACATACCTCACTACGAAGGACAGCCACACAAGAGCTCCAAGCCATGCTGCTGCTTCACCTGACACCTTCTCCACAGTCTCCTGACCTAACTTCTCATCCCCACTAGAGAGTCCGTGTGGAGGTGGGAGGATAAGCAGAGTGAGCGGATGAGCGACCGTACATGACAAAAGCACCACAGCATCCGTAAACCTCTGAAGCCCTCCAGCTACCTAATTATTTAGTATTTCTGATTGTAAATGTTAAGGTCAGTTTCTCACGGTCCTAACCCTGGGTGGAATAGCCTAAATCAGAGGTTAGCAAACTGCAGTCCATGCACCTAAGGAATGTGTATTTAAGATTTTAGTGCAGCAGAGATGTGCTCTTTTGTTGAAGTTTTATCTGTGGCATCTGTTTTGCTACTATAGCAGAGTTGACTATGACAGACTCTAGAGAGATAGGTAATAGATTGGGATGGATAGATGACAGATAGATAGATAATTAATGGGAAGGAAGGAGGGAGGGAGGGAAGGAGGAAGGAGGGAG